>JAQISU010000047.1:14947500-15037500 GCA_029339505.1 Unio delphinus
TATATTTATGTCATTTATTTATAACAAATGCTATTAAAATGCTAAATATTACCTTGATTATATATCTGTATAATCTAAGCCGATTTAACACGAACATGCTTGGCTTCAGTTAGTTTTTCCTCTACAAAGCCTTATTGTTATCTACTTGTTTAGGTTTGTTCCTTACTAAGGAAAGTGGCCGGTATGTTTTTTTGTGTGTGTATACCTGTAAATCTTTCTCTTACTAAGCCTTTTGTTCACAATATATTTAAAGAGTTTCCTATTAAGCTTTATGTCTTTTTTATCTCGACTTATTTGTCTTACTAAGCATAGAGTTCAATTTACCTTTACTCATACAGTGTGCAATTTACCTTTACGTATTGCTGTCCAATGTACCTCTGCTTATGTTCCTTACTAAGCATAGTATCCAATTTATTTTCATCTTCAGTCTCTTGGCCTAGTGAGATCATTGAGGCATTGTGCTGCTGAAGATCTGACCAGTTACCTCCACTTGTCTCGATCATGTGTCAATGCCTGTCTCCGCAACATTTTTCCTGATCCATTGTGTGATGTTGTCATTCCACATTTGTTTCTGTCTACCTCTCCTTCTACCGCCTCGGACACTATCCTGCAGTACTGTTGTGGATATACTGTTGTCTCTAGTGACATGGCCATACCATTCCAGCTTTCTCTTTTTGAGATTGGTGAGGAGGTCTTCATAATGGCTTACATTGTGCCTGGTAGTGTTACGCACTTCTTCATTTGTGATGTGGTCCATGTAAGAGATGTCAAGGATGGTTCTGTAGCATCTCATTTCAAGTGCCTGGATTCGTTGTAATTCTGCTGTCAGGGTCCAGGCCTCACATGAATACAGAAAGATTGAGATGACTAGTGCTCTCAATTGTCTGATTTTAGTTTTCAGAAAGATATAATTGTCTCTCCAGATGGTCCTAGCTTTGGCATAGTTGCATTGTTTGTGCTGCTCGTGACAAAATGTCTGCTCTTGATCCCTCTTCTGTGATTATGGAACCAAGATAGTTGAACTGGCCCACTGTTTCCAGTTCCAGTCCTCTGACTTTAATCTTGGTTGAGATTTGTTTGCAACTATTTGTCATCAGCTTTGTCTTCTCGGCACTTATCTCCATGTCAAATCTGGAAGAGGTTTCATCCAGGTTCTTTAATAAGGTGGCAATTTCATCTTCACTGCCTGCCAGCCCACCAGTGTCGTCTGCAAAGGGTAGGTTGGTGATGTTACGTCTCTAATGCTGACTGTCCCACAGTGGTTTTCCAGGGCTTTGCTCATGATGCACTCTAAGTAGATGTTGAAAAGCGTGGGTGATTGGAGACAACCTTGCGTACTCCAACTCTTGTCTTAAACCAGTCCCAACAGAACCTTGAGCAGTTCCTGTACTGGTAGCCTTGGTGTACAGCTACTCGATGGTGTTGGTCAACGTTTGACCCATGTTATACTTCTTCATTGTGGCCCACAATGCCTCATGCCACATTCTGTGAACACATGATAGATATCTTGTTGCTGTTGTGAGTACGTTTCACACAGAACCTTAATATTGAATATTTGTTCTGTTGTGCTTCTTCCACTAAGGAACCCTGCCTGTTCTTCAGCAATTATTGCTTCTGCTTGTGGGTTCAGTCTGTTTAAGATGATCTTCAGCATCACTTTACAAGCATGACTGATAAAACTGATAGTTCTGTAATTTTGGCACAGCTGGAGAGTGCCTTTTTTGGGGAGTGTTATTATCAGTGACTGGGTCCACTGTGTTGGCCATTCGCCTGTCTGCCAGATCTAGTTGCAGATTTTTGTTAGTAGCTCTATCAGTGATTCCCCACCATTCTTGATAAGTTCAGCTGGCATGTTGTCTACTCCAGCTGCCTTCCCATTCCTCAGAGCTCTTATTGCTTACTCCACCTCTTCTTTGAGAATAGGAAAATCATCATCATTTGTGGAGTTTGGAACTTCAAACATCTCTGGGTCTTTTGTTGACGGATGGTTGTAGAATTCTTTACAATACTCAGTCCATCTTTCTGCAATGTCACTTGCTTCTGTAAGGCATTTTCCATTTTCGTCTTGAATGGTACTGACTCTTGGTTGCTTTTGTCTGGTGAAGTCTTTCACAATTTAGAATGCCTTTTTGCTGTTATTCGTTCTCATACTACTCTCTATTTTTGTGCACCTTTGTCCAATCTAATGTTCGTTTGCTTTCTTCATGATTTTTCTTCTGATATTCGTGTTAATTTCTTGAAACTTCACTGCCCCTGTTGTGTGTCTGGTGTTTTGGAAGTCTCTTCGGGCATCACACAGATTCAGAATCTCTTCTGTAACCCATTTCTTCTTTGAGCGATGGAGGCCAATGATGTACTTGGCATCTGTCATCACCGTGTTTAAAGTGTCTGTCAGCACTTTAACATCAACATCCATCACAAGGAGTGGAGCATATTTTCCTCCAATTGTGGCTTGGAATGGTTTGCAGATGTTAAGGCTCTTCATTTGTTCAAGGTTGAATTTCAGCCTGATTTTCTTTGGCTTGTTAATTTTCTTCAACCTCACTCAGACGTTTATAATGACGAGGTCGCGATCACTCCCAACATCAGCACCTGGGAACGTTCTTGTTTTTGCTCTATTAATGCCAGCTCAGTACCGGTTTTGAACCAGTAAGTAGTCTATTTGGTTATGATGGGTTTCATTTGGTGCGTGCCATGTCTAGCATCGTGAAGTTTTATGTTGGCCCAGGGTGTTGGCTAGTACCAAGTTGTTGTAGCTTGCGAACTCGAGCAGCCGTCTCCCCTCTTTCAATCGTAAGCTCATTGCAAGAAGGTCCACAATGATCATTTCAGTCTTTAAGAGCATCTTCGCCAACTTTGGCATTCCAGTCTCCTTGGATAATGAGGATGTCGCTTTTACCTAGCATGTTTATTATACCCTGGAGTTTGTTGTAAAACTCCTCTATTTCCTCATCATCATGATCAGCAGTTGGAGCATAGACTTGGATAATTGTGATGTTAAAGGGAGATGATTTCAGACAAATGGAGATGATTCTCCTAGATACGCTGCGACATTCAAGCACAGATCCCTTGATGGCTTTGTTTACAAGGAAGTCTACTCCATTTCTGGACTTGTCCAACTCTCCAATATAGTATATTATATGCCCATCTTCAGTTCCAATTTACCTTTATTTACGTTCCTTAGTAAGCATAGTGTTATTTAGGTCTCTTCCTTACCACGTATTGTGTTCAATGTATGTTCGTTATGTTCAACGTGTCTCTAGAAATGTTTCGTACTCAGCGGGTGATCATTATGTCTTGATGTATGTTCTTTATTTTCAGCATGTCCTAGAAATGTTTCATACTCAGTGGGTGTTCATTATGTCTTGATGTATGTTCTTTATGTTCAACATGTCTCTAGAAATGTTTCATACTCAGCGGGTGTTCATTATGTCTTGATGTATGTTTATTGCTGAGCTTAGTGTAGACTATGTATTTAGATATATGTCTTGCTAAGGGTTTAGAATTTCGCTTACCAAGCCTTTTAAAGGTATTATTTAGCTTGTCCTTTGCTAATGGTAGTGTTCAGAATGTCCTTTACTACGCCTTACTAAGGGTAGTGTTTAGCTTGTCTGTTACTTCGCCTTGCTAAGGGCAGTGTTTAGCTTGTCTGTTACTAATACTTACTAAGGGTAGTGCTTAGCTTGTCCTTTACTAAGCCTTGCTAAGGGTAGTGTTTAGCTTGTCTTTACTAAGTCTTGCTAAAGGTAGTGTTTAGATTGTCTTTTACTAAGCATTGCTAAGGGTAGTGTTTAGATTGTAATTTACTGAGCATTGCGAAGGGTAGTATTTTGATTGTCCTTTCCTAAGCCTTGCTAAGGGTTGTGTTTAATTTGTCCTTTACTAAGCCTTGCTAAGGGTAGTGTTTAGCTTGTCTGTTACTCAACCTTGATAAGGGTAGTGTTAAGCTTGTCTTTACTAAGGATTGCTAAGGGTAGTGTTAACTTGTCTGTTAATGTTAAGGGTAGTGATAATTTATCTGTTACTAAGCCTTTCAAAGGTAAGTGTTTAGCTTGTCTTTACTACGCCTTGCTAAGGGAAGTGTTAACTTGTCCTTTATTAAACCTTGCTAAGGGTAGTCTTTAGCTTGTCGTTACTATTGTTCGTCACACATCTAGAGAAGTCGATTATCAGATGACAAATATTGTATATACTATATATATATATATATATATATAGAGAGAGAGAGAGAGAGAGAGAGAGAGAGAGAGAGAGAGAGAGAGAGAGAAGAGAGAGAGAGAGAGAGAGAGAGAGAGAGAGAGAGAGAGAGAGAGAGAGAGAGAGAGATTTTCGGAAGAGCAAGACTTTTTAATTGTAGCCAGTCTTCAGTAGAGAAAACGTTTTGAAGTCGCACACTGTGGAAACTATACTGAGATATGTAGTATCACGGCAAATCGTTTATTTTTCTTATCCAAACACTTTATTTGAACAGAATAGCTACCATGTATGTTATTGTATATGACATGTTTTCCTTTTTGTGATAATTATTAGAACGTCATGTTTCATGTTGTTTAATCTGTAACGTGGTTATGCTCTTCGGTTTCAAGTATTTTGATAATGTCCAGCGACAGAATACACCTCATACAGCTTGGTCTTTTGTGATCGCAAAACTACATGATCCTGGTTTATCGTGGTCTTTTGTGTGCTTCATATATAGTTTAAATCTGTAGAGAGAGGCATTGACCCCCCTCTCCCCGAAATAAACGTAAACGAGGATCTAGCATGTATTATTGATAGAAACCAATATTTTTGGAAGAGAACGTGTCTTTCCGTGACTATGTGAAGAATTAAACGATCAAATATCTTTATGCGACCATGTGAAAAATAAGACGAACAGTTGTCTATCTGTGAATGATTGAAGTATAAGACGAACAAGTCTTTTCTTGACTGTGTGAAGAAGACAAACAAGTTTCGTTCTTTGACTGAATAATACGACGAAGCGTCTTTCTTTGATTATGTAAAAATAAGACGAAGTGTCTTTCCTTGACTGTGTGAAGAATAAGACGAAGCATCTATGGCTGTGAATAAAAAGATATACAAGTGTAGTTTCTTCGCTTTCTTAACATTTGCGTATGACTGAAATTCCCATCCTCTTGGCCTACCATCAGAGATCCATACCCTACGTTTCAGCCTCATTTCTGTATGAAACTTATTTACGTTTAGTAGTTTCCAATAGGGGTTAGCGTACGGGCAAAACATTTTTATGGGCAGAAACCTAGAAGCTGCGTCATGTAAGATCTTTACCGTGTCTTGAATAATGCTTTCAATATCAACATTTGTCACTAGTTCTGCCTTATGCAGTTGCGCTAAAAATGCATTGCGTGTTGCTTCCTTATACCTATTTATTTGTTCTGCCGTTGCTTTCTTCCAATTTATGGAGGGAATTATATGTTTTTCAGCCATGATTATATTATATGCAAAAGGAATGACCAACAGTAGTAATATGGGGCACTCTAGCGTCAAGGGAAAATCCAGTCAAAAACAGCTTGGGCTAATCTAGCGTCAAGGGGAATTTAACATGGTGGGCCTATCTAGCGTCAAGGGGAATTTAACATGGGAACTATTTGGGCCTATCTAGCGTCAAGGGAAATTGAACATGGTGGGCCTATCTAGCGTCAAGGGGAATTTAACATGGGAACTATTTGGGCCTATTTAGCCTCAAGGGACATGGAACATGGGGAATATGATTTGTATGGGTATAGGGAAACTGTCTAGGGACAAGGGAAAAAAAGGGTGGCAATGAAAGCTACTATCTTTTCGAGACTTATGAGTGGCCCTGAAAAGAGCCTTTGGATATTTCTTCTTCTTTTATTTTCTGCCATTGTTCCACCACCTTTTGATTTTACCAATGATTCCCGTTTTCTTCTTCTTTTCTTCTTCGGGAATCCAGTCAGGATGCCCCATAGCTCTAAACTTCTCTTGTATCTTTATCCAATTGTTATTTAATCTTTCAAAGTCCTCTTTCTTTTTTTGGTTTTCATTGTCCTTTCTTTCCTTTCTCTCCTTACTCCAGTTATCTTTGATCTTCTTCACTTCTTCTAATAGTTCCTTTCTCATCAGTTCTTCAGCTTTCTTGAGCGGGTCCAAACCCTTTTGGACATGGGGGTACTCTGTCAAGATATTATCCAAAAAACACTTGACGTTTCCGACAATATCTATTACTTGCTTCAATGTCCCCACTCTAACATAGGGTGGATTAATGCAGCCTCGTAACTTTTTGGCTTCTTCTTCTAGCATTCCTCCTAAGAGCTCCCTGGCTATTTTCAGTCTTTTTGCAAAGTCCAAACTCTTCGCAATCTTCCATTTATGATGTAGTTTTTCCACTTCATATTCCCCGTCTAATATCCAGAAATAGCTGTGTCTTAAATTGTTGAATAAACTTGATGCTTTTGCCATCTTCTATGGTTATTCCGTGGAATGGTTCTAATGTCAGTCACTTTGAGTATATATATCTTAAGCACGGACGTGAAAGTAAACACCCCCTACATTCACTTGTCATATTAGATACTATCCACAAATCCTATTATATACTATCCAAAATCACACCCTATACTAACCACACACACGGGGAAGCAGCCAAAACAAACCATACTATATACTATCCAAAATCACACCCTATACTAACCACACACGGGGAAGCAGCCAAAACACACCCTATTATATACTATCCAAAATCACACCCTATACTAACCACACACACGGGGAATCAGCCAAAACAAACCCTATTATATACTATCCAAAATCACACCCTATACTAACCACACACACGGGGAAGCAGCCAAAACAAACCATACTATATACTATCCAAAATCACACCCTATACTAACCACACACACACGGGGAAGCAGCCAAAACACACCCTATCATATACTATCCAAAATCACACCCTATACTAACCACACACACGGGGAAGCAGCCAAAAACAAACCCTACTATATACTATCCAAAATCACACCCTATACTAATCACACACACGGGGAAGCAGCCAAAACAAACCATACTATATACTATCCAAAATCACACCCTATACTAACCACACACACGGGGAAGCAGCCAAAACACACCCTATCATATACTATCCAAAATCACACCCTATACTAACCACACACACGGGGGAGCAGCCAAAAACAAACCCTACTATATACTATCCAAAATCACACCCTATACTAACCACACACACGGGGAAGCAGCCAAAACAAACCATACTATATACTATCCAAAATCACACCCTATACTAACCACACACGGGGAAGCAGCCAAAACACACCCTATTATATACTATCCAAAATCACACCCTATACTAACCACACACACGGGGAATCAGCCAAAACAAACCCTATTATATACTATCCAAAATCACACCCTATACTAACCACACACACGGGGAAGCAGCCAAAACAAACCATACTATATACTATCCAAAATCACACCCTATACTAACCACACACACACGGGGAAGCAGCCAAAACACACCCTATCATATACTATCCAAAATCACACCCTATACTAACCACACACACGGGGAAGCAGCCAAAAACAAACCCTACTATATACTATCCAAAATCACACCCTATACTAATCACACACACGGGGAAGCAGCCAAAACAAACCATACTATATACTATCCAAAATCACACCCTATACTAACCACACACACGGGGAAGCAGCCAAAACACACCCTATCATATACTATCCAAAATCACACCCTATACTAACCACACACACGGGGGAGCAGCCAAAAACAAACCCTACTATATACTATCCAAAATCACACCCTATACTAACCACACACACACGGGGAAGCAGCCAAAACAAACCCTACTATATACTATCCAAAATCACACCATATACCATCTAAATAGAGTCAGTGTTTATAATCACACTACTCCTCTCTCACACCCATTGGCAATTGACATAGTATTTCTTTTCTTGTTTTTTGGGTAGCCCTGAGAAGGGCTGTTTTTAAAACTTCAAATTGCACCTGGTTAATGCTGGCATCTCCCAGGTCTAGCCCCACACACACATCTCCTACTCCAATCATTCTCCCAATTCACTCTTGTGATTGGGAGTGCAGAGGGAGAATGAGTGGCTTCACTATCCCAATCTTCTGTTTGAGGGATAGTGAAAGTCTCTTCATTTCTTGCTCTATTCCGCAACCGTGGATGCGGCTGAAGTTGTTGCGGTCGAGGCTGTGGTTGTTGCGGTGGGGGCTGTGCCTGAAGTGAACGAACTGGTTCTGGTGGTGAAGGTGTCCTCACCATGGGCTTAACTTGGCTAGTTTGCCTCATCATGCGGTGAGGCAAAATTGACCTTTTCATTTCCTTCTCCTCTTCTTTCTTTTTCCTCTCCTCCTCTTCTTTAATTCTGGTCTCTTCTTCTTTGGCTTCCATAACCAGTTCGTCTAGGAGACGCCTAGCATTCTCCAGGTGCAGTTGAAGTTCAATCAATTTTTCCAGTCTATTCATCTTTGGTATTGATGCGTCAACGATGGGTAGCCAGCCAGACTTTATATATAGTTCAAGCGCGGACGTGATGGAAAACACCCCCTAGATCCAAAAAACTTACATTATCCCTATCATTACCAAAAAAACAAAACACGCGGACTTAAAAGAAAACACCCCACACTTTTATACTTGGCTCCTATTAATTATACATTGAACAAGTTATTTTGAAAAAATACGTTGTGCTTATAGACGCACTTCAAAACAAAAGTTAAAAGAGACAGTGATTATAGACTCACTTCTAATTTTTTTCTAACTTCCTCACATACCATAAGCAAATTGAATGATTAATTCTTTTCGAGAATATTGGGTAGCCCTGAAAAGGGCTGTTTTTTGTGTTTGTGTGTACGAGGAAGGATGACAATCTTTTATCGTCTAAGATTGCGTCCTCGTTTGGCTACACGATAGGGTCTGCTTCTTCGGAAAGAGAAAGAGAACTCTTTTGTGTCCACACGACAGTCGACAAAACTTCTGTCTGGTTCCTGCTGCTGTTGTTGCTGTTGCTGATGCTGCTGATGCTGTTCTCTCTGCTCTCTCTGCTGCTTTTGAAGTCGATACTTCTCAGTCCATTCTTCTTTCTCTTTTTGAATTTCCTCTCTGAAGAGTTCTTCTATGAGGTCTTCCGTTACTTGTAGCATTCTTACATTCTCAATCTCTTCAGGCTTTGGCATCAGATTGTGTCTGATACGATGCAGAGTGACATAAGCTTCGTTCAGCTTAGCTAGTCTTGAGCACATCTTCGTAGGAGGATGAGTCAAACAATGGATGGCCAGACTGGAGACTACCCCTGCTTTATATGGTTCAAGCGCGGACGTGATGGAAAACACCCCTCTGCGGTTTAGGGTTTTGAAACGTTTAGATAGTTTGATGTGAGGGATAGAAAGAAAAGTCAAAGAGCATTTATATGAATACAAATGTAAAACAAACGACAGACGCATTGGTTTTCAAAACACAACATTTTTATTCAAATAACAAACATTATTTCAAAGAACAAACATTATTTCAAAGAACAAACATTATTTCAAAGAACAAACATTTTTTTCTTCCATAACACCATTACATTATCTTTGACATGGTTGACAACGTTGTGAATTAAATTGAGATTTCCACTGTTGGAAATCATTGGGCGATTGATGTACACTACGTTTCCTAGCTAAAGACAACAGATAACCATAATGGTCACAAAACCATCGATCTACTTTGTCATCGTTTCGAGACGAATGACGATCAAAATAAGTCACTAAATGTTCTAAAGAATATCCAAGACTGCGATGATGCAGATAATAGATACAATATTGTCCACACACCATAGAATCTGTGCTTTGTAATTTCACATTATTGAATCGTGTCGTCTGAGCATTTCTTCTCATAAAGTCAATGATATCATCTTCGAAAGGAGGCAATCCATACGAATCAAAATACTCCGCACAACCCTCTTGAGGAAAGTAGACAGCTACCCAGTGAGTTCCTGGAAGATGACTGTCATCTGTGTTGATGACATAAGCTTGATTCTCTTGAGGTTTGCGATGAGGTAGTTCATCTTTAGCACACACGACAGGATTCCAAGAAGCAGTGTACGAACTACGGTTCAAAAGATAATAAAGTTCCCAGGTATCCATTTTTTGTTGTGTAGCCTTGTGTTTTTCTCTCCTTTCTTCACAGGTGATGATAAGTCATCAATTCAATCCAGACTTTTTGTTTGAAACGGTCTGACAAGTAACTGATGGTTTGCTTCGTCTCTTTACTTTTGGCCAAGAGAGCTTCGATGCGATCGATTTCTCGAGCAAACAATGGAGGAGAGGAATGATCACGTAAGCCTTTATACCACTGAAGTAACACGTTTTCTTCGGAGATGAGACTCCAAGCTTCGTTCAGATAATTGTCCAATTTTTCTTCTTGACTCATCATCATACATTTATCGTGTTGAATTTGACTGGGATGATCGATTTGACATCCATAACAATCTTTTTTAATCAGGTCCCTCATTGTATCTTCCAAGTGTTGTGCAAAACAAGACACTAACTGTTGTTCCTGTTCTGGCCATCTGGATTGCATGATCACTACTTCTTCTTTTTGGTCTTGGGGTTCTGCTTTTTCTGTAACCTCCCATTCCATGGATTCTCCACTATTCAAAGAAGGACAAGGGTCTTCCATAATGTCTAATAGTCTAGAATGACTTCTCTCAAACTGTTAATTTCTATGGTATTATCGAATTCAGCATACAGAATGATATTCACCGTTTCGGTAAGAGGTGCTGCAAACTGAAGTTCCACACGCAGTTGCCCTGATTTTATAGGATGGAAATGTCCCTCGTCGCTGCCTTGGTCTGGAGTGAAATCAAAAGCCCACAACGTGTAACCTCTTGCATAGTCGTCGTAGGAAATACCGTGACTGGTGTTGGTTCCTAACTGTCCTGTGGCTTCGTACAGCGACAAGTACGACCTCAAGTAATTTTTCTGTTCGCCAAAGTCGGGTTCGAAGGGTCTGGTACACAAAGTTTTGCCATCGCGACTGACTTCAATTTTGGATACTCTGCAGTGCTTAAACTGGAAAGGATTTTCATCGTGGGCACCATTGAGGGCTGCATTGCTGACGATACCAATGAATAAACGTTTGGGTAACTGTCCTTGGAACAGATGATCTTCAATCTTAGATCGGAGTCCAGCGGCAATGGTGAAAGTTTTGACTTCCACGCGTCGTATCGGATACTTGGCTGTCGTTCTGCTCAAAGTGTGACTGATATCATTCCCCACTTTAGGTAACACTTCCACACGACGCACGTATAACCTGGCCTCCTGGATAATGGTTTTGTATTCGTTGGTATGAGCCATCAAATGGAAAGCAGCACTACTACGATTCAGTCTCAAGCGGATATCTACTCCGTTCAGCAAATACTTTTCTTGAAACCACATGTCCAAATGTAAACGATCGAACAGTTCTAAACTACGGCCTTGCAGAATTTTCTTTCGACGGTCGTTAAAACCTACATTGTGAGGATTGGCAGGATTGTCACCCACAGCGGCTGCGGGCAAGTCTGTTTCGTTAAACTTATCTGCTGTGTCAGGTTTCCATACCACGCAAGCATCTAGATGAGTGTTTTTGGCTTCTTTTCCGTACGTTAAGAGATTTTCGAGGTACGCTCGGTAAGGGTAAGTATCCATGCTACTGCTGATCAGTTTGTTATTCATGTACAAATCCACATCGCTGAACAAGGAATGCATGAAATTGTTGACAGGAGCTACTCTATCATTGGCTCCTGGATTGGTGTTGTCTGTTTTGGTTACTTTCACTTTCAAATACAAGTAACTGTTGTTGAGATCGATGTAATCTTCGGGTTGTCCTTTGATTTCAAACTCGATGGGAGCTGAATCCGTCAAAGAGGAGACGGGATGAAATTCGACCCATTGAGCTTCTTGCATAGTCATCATCGTGGGTGGCATGGCAAAGAGATCCAGTTCCGACTTGGAACAGGCACAAGATTCTTGGTGCATCATTTTTTCTTTAGGTTTTTTTTCTTCACTTTTAATAATCAAAAATGTCTAAGTCTCGAGCGGTTCTTTTTTTCTTTGTCTTTCGAACTTTAGAGGTACGGAGACTTTTGAAAGGGTGTCTTCGTCGACGCTTTCTACCTTGTCCTTGCTGTGTCGTCAGGGAAGCAGGAATGTCAGACTCGGTACCGTTCAGAGCATTTATAGGACTTTCTCGTCGACCCAAAATTTCTTTACCCGTTTGAAGCAAGGCATTTTTGCCTGCTCTCAAAAAAGCTTCTTTAGGGTTTTGTTTGTCAATGAGAACATTGTAAAGAAAATCTTTGCCGTGAGTCAATGCGGCATCTTTTAAGGTGTGCAATCCTCGTGTCACCATTGGTTTTAAAACAGGGACCACGGAACGAAAGGCTGATTTAAACATATCTCCTAAACCATGTCCTCGTTGTCGAGTGACTCCTTGGTACACAGGATACATCACTTTTTCAGTTGTTGGAGAATCGTTTTTGAAAATGGAGTTTCACTGTGACTTTCCCTTTGGTAAATGGAATATTTTGACCTAGTTCTCCTTTTATAGTAATGTTGACACTGTCGAAATACGACTTACTGACGGGTAAATAATGAGGATGCACAAATTCGCGGTGAACGTGATAGGTATTTCCACCTTCCTCGTCAGCGGTAGTAGTATCTACTTTGAAAGGAATGACACGTAGTAACGGTACAGAGGTGTGTCCTACCACGTTGTACTCCACTACATCGGAGTACACAAACATCAAATTGAGTCCTTGGTTCATTTCTACAGGGGATCGAAAATATTTGGTAAAATCCAAGTTACTGGATATGCCTGGTATTTCTTTTTTGTTCGGGAGCATCTTGAGGTCTCCACCTAAGATATCAAACAATTCAGGACAAAAGGTAATGGCTATTATTTTCTTCTCTGAAAATTTGATCATGAAGCGGCGAGCCACTTTAATGTACTCAAAGGTAACACTTTCTTTGATTTTGTCCAGGGGTTTACCAAACACAACATTGAACCTGCTTGCAATCGTAGTCACTAAATGTTGACCGCTAAAATAGTAGCCTGCAGGAATGGTCAACACATGAGTGGACAGTTGTTTAGTTGTGGGTCCATCTGATTTCTTGTTGTCAATGCCAGTGATGCCTCGTTCATCTAAGGCTAGTTGCAATGGCTTGTCGTACACTTCAACTGTGAAAAAGTTTTGATTTTCGACGATGTTTTTGATTTGTGTCGGGTGTATTATTTCCACTAAAGCTGCTTCCCAATGATCATCTTGATCCAAATGCATGGCTTGAGATAATTTAGACGTGTAACAACACAATGTGTTGTTAGGAAACACCTCCATGGAACTGTCACTGGGTAACGTTAAGTAAAATTGGTTAATAGTGTTGTTCATATTTCCAATGTTCTTCTGTCCGAGGAGTCACTCGAGGTTAAAGGAGTGTCTAAAAGAGGATTGTGATTGGAAGGGTGACTGTCAGGAGAAGGACTAACGTTGGCCGCCAGACTCCCAATATTGTTACTGTTGTTCCCGTTGTAAGAGTATTTCAGGGAAGGATTGGGAAGAAGATACCCGATGCAACTGCTGAGTAAAATGGTCCACAATTGTTTGTCTCCTTGTTGCAAACTCAAATTAGCAATGTCTGCACCAATGACACAATATACCACAAAGATTTGACAGAAAAAAACGATTTGCGTTTTAGGGACACGTTCTCCACACCACACCCACAAGGGTTGCTTTTGTAAATCTTGCAGAGATGACGTGGGTGAAGGAGTAGTCACTGTGGTTGCTGAAGCTGTATTGAAGGGCATGATGGTCACTTCTTTTTATAGTCGATGACTTGCGAAGCGTCAATCCAAGAATCAAAACTAGGAGGATATCCTTTCCAACGTACTTTGACTTCTTTGACACGACGTTTTCCTACTTTACGGGTTCTTCGTTCGAGAATGCTTTCAATGTCGTACACGTCGTCTTCTTTTTTGGTAACACGTTGTAACTCAGGCAAGTAAAATGTTCCTTTTAATACTTCTCCGTTCATGTCTTCCAATTTATAGACGGTAGGATGACGATTGCGCACTCGTCCAGTAACACGAAACAATTCGGTGGTCCAGTTGGGTAAGTAACCTTTGTCGAAAGTGCGTTTGGTTTTGCCAATGCGTACCCAATCTCCCGGGGTTAACACTTCTCTACCTTTCTTGGGGACAGCCCTCGTCCGGGACGTACCAAACAGACGCTCAAAAACAGTCACTTCGTTGTCAGGTGTCACCTCTTGTGGGGCACGTCCAATGCTTCTATGGTAAGATTGATTGTAGGCTTGGACTAAGTGTGGTAAGACGTCGATGTACTTGAGAGTGTGTTGATGCGTAAAATATTTCCACATGCGTTCTTTCAAGGTACGTTGAAAACGTTCCACGATACTGGCTTTGGTTTCAGGATTTTCGGTGGTGAAAAAATGAATGTCACGTTTTTTTAATTCTCGTTGGAAAGCTTGGTTCAGAAATTCGGTGCCTTTGTCGGTTTGCCATCGAAGAGGGTGACGACCACTTTGTTTCAACACCAGTTGCAAAGCTCGTACTAACTCTCCGCTCGATTTGGATGTCAATGGTACGACCCAGGCAAATTTAGAAAAGACGTCGATGACACAAAACAAATATTTGTAGCCACGATTGTAGGTGGCTAAATGAGAGACATCAGCTAAATCGGCTTGCCATTGATGATCGATGCCTTCCACTTGAGTGCGACTTCTGTGAAATTTTCGTCGAATGGGTTTGTGTAAAGTGTACGTCGCTTGTTCTTGTAACCATCGTTGTACTGCTGGTAAACGGAGCTTTTTCAGGCGAGTTTTGGCAGCACGATACAATTTCTGAATGCCTCCGTAACCTGCAGGGTGAGCTGGATCGTAGTAAATGCTGGCTAAGACCTTCTCCATGGTTTTTGTTAATAAGGGACCCACTCTTCGAGGATATTGCTTTGGGTGGGACGAAATGCGGGTTGTTTGGAAACGGTTTTACGTGTCCGATGTGCCACAGGAGTTGACGTCGAGGGTAATGGTGGTGGCGGAGGTAATGGGATAGCTTCTTTGGCCTTCTTTTCTTTTCTCACTTCTGGTTTCCTTTCTTTCTTTTTCACATCTGTCGAAGAAGGAGTAGCCATCATCTTTTTAACCCAAGTTTTGAGATCTTCTCGTGGGGGAGTGGGGTAAGGGGTTAACAAGGAAGTGGCAATCTTACTCGGAATGGGAGTAGCAGTAGGTGTTTGAAAGAGATCATGGGGTTCTTCTTCCTTGGGTAATGGTGGGGTAACGTCTGTTTTAACTGCTGTAGAGGGTGAGGGTGAGGGTGCCGGGTTATTCATTAGAGCCTTAAAATCGGACAAAGTGGGTTGAGCTGTTTGTTCCACAGCTTTCTGATGAAAGAGTTGTAGCCGTTTCAAGAGTTGACCGTACTTTTGTGATTTTTCGGTTTCGGATAAATCGTGGCGATGGATCAAGGACTGCAATTCGTGTTGTAATTGCGACATCTCAGCCAAATTGGGATTGGGTGGTAAATGGGGGGATCGTTGTTCTTGCCAATGATGGTATTCCATCCATCGTTTGTAAGGAACCAAAGTTAGTTTTCGTCCTTCCATGGGCTTTCAAAGGTTATGTCTGAGATTGTGGTGCTCCATAGTGTCCTTTTATCTTCTACCCATCCCTTGGTTAAACCCTTGGGATATCCCTTGGGTCACCCCTTGTAGCAAACCTGGTATTATGCCTGTCAACAAAGGAGCAAGAAAGGGTAAAAATCCTCCGCGTTGCACCAACATCTTTTTCTTTTGACGGACGGATATTTTCTTTTGAACCATTTGACGAAGAACGTGTCGATGTTTGGCGAAGCATTTTTTCTTGTGTGGAGACAAAGGTATCGTGCCTTTCAAAACATTCAAACAACATTCACACACGGTATCGATGACATCTTTGGAGGCTGTTTTAATGATTTGTTTTCGCATGGGCGGAGAGGCTTTGGACAGGACGGACAACACGTCTCCGTGTTTGGCTAAACGAGGAGGTAGTCCTTTCCTTTTCTTTCCTTTGTGGGGTGAATAAGAATGTTTTTTGCGAGGTGACATCTTTGCTTGTTCGTTCCAGAAATACACTGATGTCAAAGACTTGGTACACACCCTCTTTTATCTTCTTTTTTCTATTGGCTTCTCCAAAAAGTAGCGGCATGCTTCGCTAAATCCTCAAAAGCAGGGCTAAAGATACCAGTTCGGTTATTAGCTGCTTTGTCTAGTTTCTGCATACCTTTAATAAGACCAATAAATATGCCTCCCCTTTGATGACTTCTCTTTTTCTTTGGATGACTGTGTCTTTTTACGGGAGGACGTCGTTGTTTGGTTTTTGAGCGTTTGGTAGGATGACGAGATTGTCTTTTTCCTTTTCCTTTTTGGACGGTAGAACGTCGAGGGTGATGGTGTGCACGTTTTTGAGGAGGCATCCTTGAGTGTTCATCAGTGGTACAGAAAAAATACTGATTGACGTCGTGGTTTTCAAGTCATATTTTTATACTGGAATGCGTCGCCACTGATTATCTTTGCGTCGTATCAACTTCATGGCAGGTAACACACGTCGTGAAGGAGTTCGCAATGGACTCAATCGGGACAGTTCTTGTTTGGACAAATCTAGTAAACTCTTTAACATGCCAGATCTTTCTTGGACTTTGACTTTGGGGGCAGGTACTTTATGAGCAGCTGCTACTGACGCTAATGTGGACGAGGGTGTCTCCGGTGGAGGAGACGTTTTGGGAGACGCAGATTTCCAATGTTTCATCAAATTAGGAAAAACGGGTGTCAAATTGGGTTTGGCTGGCATCACCCGCAACGGAGAAGTGGCAGCATCCTGATGCTACTGGCAACGTAGTCCCTGCCAAACGTCCTTGTAGATCTTTTCTTACAGGTCGTGGTTGACGAAGGTAAGGTTGTGTCCTGGCCGAAGTGCCTCATTTGCGGGTGACCGCTTTTTTCTGTGGACTTTTCTTTTTCTGTGCTTTGGTCTTGGTACCCTTGTTCTTTTTCTTAGGGGTTTGTTTGGCTTTTTTTGTTTTCTTCTTGGGGTGAACTTTGGGAGTATTGGGATCCCATTTTAAAAGGGAACGAATGATGACACCTCCTAGAGAACCACTACCTCCAGGTTTCAATATGATTTGCTTTTTGGTGTGAGTGTCAATGCGAGGATTGGCCAGTTGCGTCAAGGCTACTTTGTTTCTGTCAAAAAAGCGTTTGGTTTGATGTGGAATGTGAATGATGCCTTGCAGTATTTGACGTGCTGTCACCGTAAACCATCGTAAGACTTCTTTGAGACTGGCTTCTAAGACGTGAGCACGTCTTTGTGGATTTTTTTCGCGACTGATGCCGTACAAGGCACGAATCAATTTGATCGGAAGATGAGACTGAAGGGACGTCATGTTGACGATGTATGAGACCAGGTCAAAGTAACCCAAGGTTTTTATAGATTTTTTTAGTGCTTCATAGTGTTATGTCGACGAGGAGGACATGTACACGACAGGTCCTCCGTCTTGACACCAGTCGTGAAACAAATCGGTACGAAATCGCAAATAATCAGGGGTAGTGGGTTTTAAATCCACGAGTAAATAGGCGTGGGGCGTTTGAGTGGCATCATCGTACGCATGAGTTAGCCAAGGTGTTCCTAACTGTTTGGCTAAAACTTGCACTTGTGATTTATCTCGAGGACTTTTAAACAAGACCACGTAATGAGCATTGAGACTAATGGTACGATGGGCTTTACTTTGTTGAAATAAATTTTGTGTAATGTAAATGACACTGGCATTACGATGATGCCCTTTACGTGTAAACCACAGTTTAATTTCTTCTTCGTCTTCTCCTAACATGTCGTCAAAAATAACCCAATGAGTTTGACTAGGGTCAGACACGATTCCCTCGTCTTCTTTAGGAATGCCTGCTACAAACACAATGGAATCACCTTGACTTTCTTGCAAGAGGCTGTATGCCGATTGCCACTCTTTGTAACACCACACAATGCGTTGAGGTGGACGATCGATCAAATGATGTTTATGTTCGATCAAACGTTTGACAAATTCGGTTTTGCCTGAACCGCTCGGTCCAGCAATTAACATGTTAAAAGGATGACGAAGATACAAGGCTTTCCAACTAGCCTGATCTAAGTGTTCGTCAATGACTTTGAATGTGGAGGAGGAAGGAGTAGTAGAAAGAGTAGAGTGAGCCATAGTCGTGTAGTGGTATGTCAGTATTGACACAAAAACAGACAAGACAAGAGGTTTTTATACTTTTTTCAAGACACGTTTATTTGAATGCATGTTTAAATTTGAACAACACGAAAACATAAAAGCCAAATGGATAAATACAGGAATAAAATACCTAGGCAAACGATCAAAGTGGAATATAAACAAGTCACTGTACAACGTGGTTTGGGTAACGAAGGTGTCCTACAGGTAGTATGTAATATTCTTATAGTCTCCTCTACAGGGGGTACAGTCACATAGGTGTCTTCTCGAAAGGGTCTTTGTGGGGAAATGTCCATGACAGTTTTGTCTTGAACAGAAGGATTGTCTTGGGTGATAGATTCTTTTTCTTTTTCTTCTTCTGGTACTGTTACTAACACAGGATTAAAAGTGACTTTTTTCACACGACGATACATTTTAGGAACACAACGCTTGGGCATAATGGGATACTTCGTTTGTCCAAGCCTCAAAATCCCAACTTTTCCAGTCACGTACATCTGTCCAATGAGGGTGTAAATCACAAGCTACACACACATCTTCGTACACTGCTTCCGTACGTAAAAGTTGACGAATCTTTTTTTCTTGGAAAGGTCGAGATGTATCCAGATGAAAGCGTAAGGCTTTGAACAGAATAAGTCTCTCGTGGACATTTAAAGGAACCACCATACTGTCTTATTTTTTTGATAGGTAGTGTTCGTAAAGTGTCCACAAGGAATCGGCAGGTAAACGAAATCCCAGAAAGCAAGTCACTAAAACACACACGACACGTCGACCCCAATTCATAGGGAATAGTTCTTGTAATAAGTGTTCGTAATCTTTCACCGTGTGAATCTTCTCATTGATATCCTTCCACGGAATCTGTTGGATCACCAATGATAAAGGTTGTGGCATGGTTGTTCTCTTTTATACTTCTTTAGGTCGAAGATCATCAGTGTAGATTCAACCCAGAATTAAATCTCCTCCAAAAGCGAAAGTGATTAATATAACGTGTAATTTCGTCCCACTGCCATTCAGGGTAACGGTTAAGAAGGATCAAAGCATCTTCAGAGGTAAACGTAGTAAATTGGTAACAGAGCAAAAAAATACCCTTAATCCAGAGAAATCTAACACGTTGGTTAATTTTTGTCACTTGCCTCTTGTGAATTTCACGACACAAAAGTTCTACAGTCACCCATTGCGATTTTTCTTTAGCAAGACCTTGCCAAACGTCCTTGTAGATTTTCTCTTGCAATTCGTGTGGTAATCCTTGAATATAATGTTTTAGAGAGGGTTTATATACTGGTCTAGGTGTGTTACACGACATGGAGTAGTAGTGTCACTTCCAATCACTAGGTCCCACTAAAGGTAGGTATTGACAATTCGGAGACCATCGAGCATGTTCCAAGTAAGCGGAATCTTTATGTTCCCACTCGTAAATGGATACACCACAACTGAAACACTTGACTTTATCCCCTTCGCCCAAGTAGAAAAATCCGGCTCTGGCTAATTCTTCAGGAGTTGGTCCAGGCAGATATTTTGGCCATTTATCTTTGAAGGTTTGGAATCGACTTTTGAAATGACAATATTCAGGCAAACTCGTCGGGAACGAATATTCGACTCTCCTCACTTCAGTTCGATGCAGGTACGGTGAAATTCCTAGGAGTCCACGATAACGTGTGGCACCGCTTTCGCATCCCTCAGGTTTGACACGCACAGCATCACTTTCCAGGGTAGATATAGGGGTAGTAGTCATAGCAAAGTTCCCACGATATCCTGCTGAATCGCTAACGTCACAGAGCCTGGCATCACTACAATCGCAAGGTTTAGCATCGCACTCCACTTGAGAATTCCCAAATTTGAATGATGTCTGTTTAAATGGATTCATCTTCTTTTCGCTGGGTCGTTGTAGTGATAAATGGACTATTGATCGTGGACGATGTCCCTTTTTATATGCTGCCCAATTTTGACGTGACCGTACGGTAGAGTGAAGTGATTGGGAAGTCGTACTCTCTTTTGGTACACGATTTGATAGACTTTTTCCAAAGGTCGGCTAACAATTTGGTGTGTGGGTAAACGGACAATCTTGTGCGGTTCGTGGGTAGTCACTTGAAACGTTTCATCCTGTCCCGACTGCAAGGCTTCTTGTAGTACGTCAAAGTTCACCACTTGACTGGTGCGATAATTAAGAGTCAATCCTTTCACTTTACATTCGGTGTGCATTTTTCCTTGGGGGTCTCGGTATTCGTAGCCGTAATTTTTAGGACCGCCACTTGCAAAACATAGAATCTTGTCGTCGGGATGTTCATCGGTCCAGGCTCTTAAACGGTCTCCTTCGATGACAGGGTTACACTGGTTCGGTCGGTGAATGTAAATGCAACTGTCCGTGTCAAAATACAACACGCGATCTCCTAACAGTTCTAACACTTCGTACAATTTTAAGCGAGCGTGGGCTGTCACGTAAGCCGCAATGATGACATTTCCAAATTTGTCGGCTTCTACAAAGTCTAGTTCTTCTTCGTAATTCACTAAGATCAAGTCCTCACGAATGACGTCCACGTGTTTGATGACTTTGGTTGGGTCGTGAATCATCTGGAAGTAGCGAGACGGTTCGGACAAATACTCCGTCTTGGGTAAAGACAGACGTTGTGCCATTTTACCCCACAAACAATTGAGCATCACTTTGGCAAACGACCGCCTTCCTTCGTTTTTCTCGATGTGGTCTAAAGTGATACCTTCCTGCTCCCGATATTTTTCTTTGAATATCTTTTGGTCTTCGGGAGTGTGACACCAGGAAGGATAGCCACTAGCTTCTTGTTTTAGTTTTAAAAAGGCATCCACGTAGTCTGCAAAAATACCTTTCTGTCTCTCGTCGCCCTTGCAGTATTGTTGTGTTTTGGGAAAGTGGTAAATTTCGTACACTTCTAACAGTTGATATCCCAGGTCTAGAGCTTTAAACAATTCCACGCTCACCCACGTTCCTGTCAAGGCACGTTCTTCCTGAGTGTGATGACAAGGTTGGTCTTGGTTGCACGTTTCGGCACATGTGCGACACAAAGGAAACATCAGTTTTCCTTGGCAATGGTGAGGTAAAACGGGATGGTACAAGTCTGTGGGTGGTAAGACTTTACACTTGATCAATCCTTCGTACTGTCGAATGTGGTCCAAATCAATGTGTTCTGTCATCAATTCTGGATGCCCTACGGGAAAGTGACAATATTTGCACACGTAAGGATACAACGAACACACGTCCAAGTATTTGATTTCTTCTCCCTTCTCCTCGTCCGCTTGGTACAGTAAACAGGTAGCATTCGTTCGTCCTCCGTACAAACTATCCCGAGGGTTCAGGGGGTCCACCCACTTGTAACTTTCTACGATGCGTTTAAACTCGGGATCGGTTTTCAAACGCTGATCGTACTCGTGTTCCCACATTTCCACCACCTGGTATCCTTGCTGTTCTAACTTCAAACGTCGCTGACACGTAGTCTGGTACAAGTCTTCCATGGTTCGTTGTAAAAACTGATTTTTGGTGTCTCGTTGAGGGTAGCATAGGGGACATCCGTGAAATAAACATCCGTTAAACTCGTACACAATCTGAGGGTTTTCTAAGTCCCAACCATCTACCGAATACGTTCCGATGGTCTTTTCGCCTCCTCCGTTGCGAGCGTGTTGGATCCATTTGTCTTCCTTGTCGCACAAGTAATGGAGCCAGCGTAGGGCTTTGACCGAGTATTGACGTTTGACAAAATTTGTCGTTTGAGGACTGATGACCGCTAGAGTATTTTCAGGCATAAAGCGTTTTCGGTACACTAAAGAACACGCTTTGGCGATGGTACAAGCTTCTTTCAAAGGATCGATCCCTCCGTATTCCATGAACAATTCTCGAAATTTTCCACAGCAACGTCGTAAAATGTCCACGTCAGATCGACAGTACTTTAACATTTCTTCTTGAAAGTCAAAGGGGTCCGAGGCGTGAGTCTGGTACCAAGCATAGAAAGCTTCTCGTTGTTCGGTGCGCATGTTGTCGGGGTCGTAGTCGTCAGCCTCAGGCAAATGGGGTAGAACGGTATGTTGATTGGCTTTGGTATTAAAAAAGTGTGGAAAATAACCTTTAGCCATTTCTGTCATTCCAAACGTTTTAGGCATGCGACTTAATGGCATGGCCAAGTAACACATCGAATCTTTAAACTGTACTTGTCCTACTTGCATAGAAATGATTTTGACTCCGTTCAAAGTCACTTGAGGCCGTTCGGTACTTTGTTCCGCATAGTATCTAAGCAGAAATTGCCCATCGTATCCCGAGAAATTGTGAGCCATGACCGTGGCATGGCAATGACAATTGCCGTAACGTTCGATGTCTTCTGGACTCCACGTTTCGTCGATGGGGTTTAGGATCCATTGGGCAAAATCGGCTAGCGTGTTTGACCCTCGAAAGATTTTTTCACGTCCTCCAGGAATCTTGCTGCAGTAAGGGCAATGACTAAAGATAGGTTCTTGGATGCACTGCTCGCACGCACGGTGAGCTACGCAGAAATTAGGAATGTGAATACCAGTTTCTTGCATGCATTCGAAATCAAAAAAGATAAAATTCCCTTTCTTCTGGGTATCTTTTGGTTGGGGTTGATATTTTTGAATGAAGCATTCGTGCTCCAAGTCCACGATTTGGCGACAAATGTGACATCGTTTCTTCCCTCGACAAACGTGAAACTTGGCATTACTAGTACGTATGCCTTGTCCACAAGTAGGGCACAATCTCAGCAGTTGACAAGCACTTTTCTGCTGTGAACCTTGCATCTTCAAATGTTGTTGGTAACAGGTAGGACTGACAAAAGTGCGCTGACACACAGGACAATGAACTCTTTCTTGTCCTTGGTCCAGACAAGGTTGTGAGGCCAAACATCCCTCACATTTTGATCCACAATGCTTGTGTTGTTCTCGATTGTTATAACCATAGTCACATTTTTCACAGTAGTAACTGTATCCCAGGAATCCAGTGATACTGGTAATGGTATCAAAATGACCATCGTGATGATAGACGTGAATGTATTTTCGGTCTTTGAAATCGTGGCCTCGAAACAAAAGAGGTCCACGCACTTCTTGAGGGTGTACTTTCAAGGTGTAACGTGGAGCCAAGACGTCTTGCAACTTTTGCATTTCTGGAATGCCACAAGGAGTGTCTTTGGATATCCCCGCTTGCTGTAACAGGAGTTCTGCTTCACTTCTTTGTTTGGCTCGGTCCGATTGTTGAATAGTTTTCCAGGCTCTTTTCCATTCTGCCGTGTCGTTCTTGTTGGCATACGTTCGTCCCACGACGACAGCACGGGCTAAACACATCTGGTCTTGAGGATTGTTAATTCGGACGAGGCTTAGTTTGGTGTTGCGAAGGTTGTCGACCAATAATACTTTTTTGCGTCCTGTCCCCTGGGGAAGAGACACGTGGGTCATAAACAGTGTGGCTTTTCCATCGTCAATGTGAAACTTGTCGTTGGATTGTTGCACATGTTGAATTTTGTCGATGACTTTGGAAGGTGTTAATTCTGATGGGCTAGTAAACTCGATCCAAACGGGAGACTTCAAATTATCGTGATGAATAGAAAGTCTCAAGCGATCGTCTTCTTTGGCTTGACATTGCTGTTTCAGTGCAGTTAACACAGAATCCCACACCTCAGTAATGAACCCTTCTGTATTCTCCAAAGGTACATTGGCCTTGAAATCTTTAAACTTTACGGCATACGTGTAAGCCGTTGTTCTAAATTTTCGAGAGGAACGCTTTTCTGTCTCTCGAATGTGATAGTAATTTTCAGGGTTTACTAAGGGTGGTGCACTTTGCTTGGACGTGGATTGTCTGGGTGTGGATTCGGGCTCACTCATGTCATCTTCAAAATCACTGGCATGAATTTGAGCCAAGACTTCAGCTACTGTGCTAGGCGATACATTACGTTTCTGTCTCTTACTATCTTTTCCTTTCTCCACAGCATGATGTGGCCTTTTCATCTTGTCTGCAAAAAGTCAAATGACTACCTTTTAAAGACCATAACCCCTATATATTCATGTTCGATCCGTGCATATATATATAAAGGGTTAGTGTCTAACGGTTCAGTATTCCTTTCACTCTCACATTGACCAGAACGATGGAAGAACCTACACAAGTGGAACTTCTCATTAGAGCTTTACGTGGGGTCATACGAAAGTTTTCGTCAGACCAGCCGACAGCCTACTCTCCCTCCTATCGAGATAAAAGTCAAGATACTTGCTATATCTGTAAGAAGAAAGGACATTGGGCTACAGAATGTTCAGATCGTAACAAAAATAAAAAAGGCTACAATAGAGACAAAAGTCAAGATACCTGTTATTATTGTAAAGAGAAAGGACATTGGTCTCCAAACTGCCCTAAGAAACAACAGGAGCAGGAGGAGGAGGAGGAGGCGGAGGAAGAGGAGGAGGAGGAGGAAAGAAATTCTGAACAGGAGGAGAAAGAGGTACCCTCCTCCAAGGAAGAACCCCGTCACGTTCACAAAAACAAGAAAAGAAGACGAAACGAAAGTGAAGAGGAAGAAAAAAAAGCTGTGACAGTAAAGAAAATGAAAAAACAGAAAGAGTGAAACAGAAGAAAACCTATGAACTTTTTTAAAGTGGTCTTGTGTTATGTTATGTTGTGATATTGAATTGTGACGTTTGTACTAGAATAAACTAAAGAGAAAAAACGTAAGTGTCTCTTGGTTTTGATTTGATAGTATAATTACCTACACTCACACATTCATTCACTCACACGTACATCATGGGTTTTTAAAAACATAAAGGACTTTTGAGTTTTCATTGAAATAGGCAATTGACATAGTATTTCTTTTCGAAATAATTGGAGTGGTCCTGAAAAGGACCGTTGGTGTTTTGTGTATTTAAAACAAAACAAACTCAGAAACGGGATGAAATCCTCTTGAGCTGTCTTAAGCCTTTGCCACGGCCAAGGCCTACTTCGGGACTGGTGGTTCCTGTCAATGATTTGGTAGAAATCACTAATGGTGGTAAGGTAGACGTAGTCACAGAGAGATCGGGTTGTTTCGCTCGAGAAGGTCTTTTTCTCTTCGGTCGTGATAAAGAAGTCTGATACATTTGTTTCAGACTCTTTAACTCAGCTAAAATATCTAAAAGTACCGTCGTAACCGTTTGATTTTCACTATTTTCTTTCTGTCCTTGGTCTTCATTCTTCTCCGTTGCTGCTACTGTTTCTTCCTGGTGTTTTCTTCTTGCTTCTTCTTCTTCCTGCTGTTGCATAAGAAAAGCTTGTTCTTCTACTTTCTGTTGTTGTAAAAATCGCTCCAATGCTTCTTTTTGTCTCTGCTTAAAATCATCGACGTGTCCATAAGAAGATACAGAAGGCAACGAAGGTTCCGGAATAAATTCTTGCGATGTTAAAAAATCCACAATATCCCAGTTAAAATCAACTTCTTCTGGATGTAGATTTGTCATGACTTTAGTAGTCACTGTTGGTCCATGACTTGCTGTCTCTACTCCTGTCTCACTCCAATTCATTGTCTTCTTAGGGTCCGCCATGATTGACAACTCTCTTGAATCGATTGACTGCGCACAGGCGCTAGTACCTCTATATAGAAAAGGTGACGTCACAGACTGCTCTCTTCCGATTGGATGGCTGTGTCTGACTTTTGTAGCGCACGTTTGGATTGGTGGATACACTCAATCCGTTTCAATCCGCTCTTCCCCTATAAATAACCGCAGTACACGGCATTCGATTCACCTGTTCTCATCAGAAGATGTGGACTAATGTTGAATCGTCAACCCTTGTGTCAAGTATGCTGTTTAGGACTGACATACCCATGTATGTCAGATCATCATGGAGTGTCATTCATAGGACGGAGACAGCCTATTGGAAGAGAAGAGTCTATGTGGAAAGACAAGGTTGCTTGAAGAGAGTTCTCTTCTATGGACCCACAGTAAGGAGAAGTTTAAGGAAGAGAAGAAGATCTGTGAGATGTCCTCTGTGTTAACAAGACAACGTTAACATTACACATAACGGCCCTTTTCAGGGCCACTCATAAGTCTCGAAAAGATAGTAGCTTTCATTGCCACCCTTTTTTTCCCTTGTCCCTAGACAGTTTCCCTATACCCATACAAATCATATTCCCCATGTTCCATGTCCCTTGAGGCTAAATAGGCCCAAATAGTTCCCATGTTAAATTCCCCTTGACGCTAGATAGGCCCACCATGTTCAATTTCCCTTGACGCTAGATAGGCCCAAATAGTTCCCATGTTAAATTCCCCTTGACGCTAGATAGGCCCACCATGTTAAATTCCCCTTGACGCTAGATTAGCCCAAGCTGTTTTTGACTGGATTTTCCCTTGACGCTAGAGTGCCCCATATTACTACTACCAACTCTATTTTTACAGGATGATGATCTGAAATGTTCAAAGGATGATCATCAATTATTTCGGCCTTAACCACTAAATCGAATTTGCTTTTTTGCAATAGTATATCAACGATTTGGATTTACCATCGATTGAGAAAAATGTAAAGTCAGGCCCTTCACAAATAGATTGACTATTAACGGATATTAAGTGTCTATCAGTCAGAAACTTTTCTAGAATAGCGCCTCTAGCGTTTGTTGTTAGATGGTTCGTTTTGGAGCTAAGCAGTGAACTCAACTGGCCATTGAAGTCTCCCGCAAGTATGGGAATGCCTTCTTTACAGAACATATCAAACTGGTCCTTTAATTCTTCCATTGTTTCAGAGTAACTTGTAATAGGAAAATTAGTTGATGGCAAAAGTGCTCCGAATACAAAATATTTCAATTTATCATTACATATTACTTCTATCCCTAAGACTCTATCGCTGCCGACGCTCAATAAAGGATTAAAGCAGAGTGACTTCCTATATAGGATTGCTATTCCACCAAACCCTGTATGTCTTATCCTTTCTTCAAAATTCACTTTTAGCCTATTGTCAGAGCGTGAGAAAGATTTAAACTGTGGATGCAAATTGTCTAAGAAACTGAGTTGCTCCGGAAGAAGCCAGTTCTCAGTAAGCACTGCAATATCTACCTCATTTAGCAAAGAGTACAAGTATGGTGCACCATACATGGCTCCTTTTACGTTCCATGTCATCAGACGAAATTTATGACTAGACATTTGTTGACTTAAAAAATAGATTTTCAACACAAGTATTACAGTGACTATAAAGTAGTTGACCATAATTTACGCATATGTATGCGACTTACTGCCCCTTTATATAGTTTCACCTGAACCTCTTGGCGTCCTTATCACCGTAATCCTCATACCATTCTCTTGCCCATACAAAATTTGGCCAAAAACCTTTCTCTAAAACCTTCTCAAAGTCTAAGTCATCTACCGTGACTAAAGCAGTATAAGTGTCCTTTCCTCCTCTAACACGCCAGTGCTTACAGATCTGAGAGTCAATTATTTCTATTCCTTTTTTTCTGGCGTGCTTTTTTATACAAGTTCTCATCTCCTCTCTCGTTCTGTCAACCGGTATCCTGGACATTAGAACTCGACGTTCATAAGGGTTCCTCACTCTTTTTTGTTGTCTGCATTTTCTGTTAGTTGTGATGACATCGATTGTTTTGCTTCCTTTATCCAAGTCTTTTGTTGAGGTGGCTGAACTTTTTTGGAATGGTGATCTTCTTTCCCTGTCGATGTTTCTTGCATTTTCCCGTGCTGAGTATTTCTGATCATAGTGATAACCACGTTCTCCATTATCTTCAATTACTGTCAATTCTTCAGTTGAGATACTGGGTATGGTGGACAGAGTCAGAGCCACTCCTTCCCTTGAATCAGTGGATTTCAAGCGACCACCTTTATTCTTCTTCGTATATTCCGTTTGGTCCGATAAATGCTTCCGTCATTTTGTACGATAAAGATTACGAGCAGTTCTCACATTCACCACATTCACCATATTTGCTGTTTGTTTTTCAATTGAAGGTTTACCCATACGCACTATATCAGATAGCGTTATTTGAGTCTGTGCCTCGCATTTCGTGGTTACATTTTCTTTATCCTTATCACATACTCTATCTTCGAGCAGTTGATGTAAAAACAGTTGGTGACCTTTAATACTTTCCAACTGATTATTCTTCTCCCTGAGTGATATTCTCAATGCCAGATTGTCTTTAGATAACTTCTTTTCTTCCTTTTTGCATCTTTCTAGTTACGATTGTAGTCTAGTAGAGTTAACATCTCTAGTGTGCAGTTCTTTACGTATGTTGTCAAGCTCAGATTTCAATTCATTTCTGATATCATCTTTCATTTGTTGAATACTGCTTTGTATAAAATGTTTTAGATCTATTATCTTGTATAAATTCTCTATTGTTACGGAACTGTCATTTTTATCATTTAAAAGAGATGATACTGAATTGCGTTTGGAATTCTGCATCACCTGTTTTGGTTCTGATTCTGATTGCTGTGACTGTTTGTTAGATCCTTTTCTTTTGGATACTCGTCTCACACATGTACTGCTATCATGCATACCCGTGCGTGGTTTCTGTCTCGACGCGAGGCTTTTCACTTCAGATAAGTTATCTCCTGCTAAGAAATGGTATAGAATAAATATATCCTCAGCTAATCTCTCCTCTAGAAGCGCACTATCACATCTTACTGTCCTCTCAACTATACGAGTCATAGGATAATTACTGTTTTCCAATTTAGCCAGGTCATGTAGTGATAGTCTGATATCTTTTAAATTCTGCTCATACAATTCCAAACACATCTTTTTAAAATCATCACTGTCCAAAGTTCCAAATTTAGAATCGATTTGAAGGTATATATTTTTCTCAGTCTGAGTTGCTATCAAGTCTTCTTCTAAATCGGACTTTTCATCACCACTGTACCGCTCATCTATTTCTAGCTCGTCATCCATGTCCGTAGTTCACAGCGATGTCCGTTTAAACTTGATAAATTAGTTAAAGCTTGTTATAGGTCGCTCACACTTGCGTTAACGATTAGGAGTCCTATTTAGTCAGAACTATGTATTCAATGATGAGCATTCTGATTACTCAAACTTAAATTACAAAAATTGCAGTTTACAAAATTCGTACAAACGGCAGTTTCCGACCCAGATTTGTTACACAAACAAAATTATAACAAACCTGGTACTTACATAGTATGGAATGATACAATAACAGTTTGAAATTAACTTTACTGGCATAGTACTTACAGAGTATGGAATGATACAATAACAGTTTGAAATTAACTTTACTGGCATAGTACTTACAGAGTATGGAATGACACAATAACAGTTGGAAATTAACTATACTGGCATAGTACTTACATAGTATGGAATGACACAATAACAGTTGAAAATTACCTTTACCTGGCATAGTACTTACAGAGTATGGAATGACACAATAACAGTTGGAAATTAACTTTACTGGCATAGTACTTACAGAGTATGGAATGACACAATAACAGTTGGAAATTAACTTTACTGGCATAGTACTTACAGAGTATGGAATGATACAATAACAGTTGAAAATTACCTTTACTGGTACTTACAGAGTATGGAATGATACAATAACAGTTTGAAATTAACATTACTGGTATAGTACTTACAGAGTATGGAATGATACAATAACAGTTGGAAATTAACTTTACTGGCATAGTACTTACGTAGTATGGAATGATACAATAACAGTTGGAAATTAACTTTACTGGCATAGTACTTACAGAGTATGGAATGACACAATAACAGTTGGAAATTAACTATACTGGCATAGTACTTACATAGTATGGAATGACACAATAACAGTTGAAAATTACCTTTACCTGGCATAGTACTTACAGAGTATGGAATGACACAATAACAGTTGGAAATTAACTTTACTGGCATAGTACTTATAGAGTATGGAATGACACAATAACAGTTGGAAATTAACTTTACTGGCATAGTACTTACAGAGTATGAAATGATACAATGACAGTTGAAAATTACCTTTACTGGTACTTACAGAGTATGGAATGATACAATAACAGTTTGAAATTAACTTTACTGGTATAGTACTTACAGAGTATGGAATGATACAATAACAGTTGGAAATTAACTTTACTGGCATAGTACTTACATAGTATGGAATGACACAATAACAGTTGAAAATTACCTTTACCTGGCATAGTACTTACAGAGTATGGAATGACACAATAACAGTTGGAAATTAACTTTACTGGCATAGTACTTACAGAGTATGGAATGACACAATAACAGTTGGAAATTAACTTTACTGGTACTTACAGAGTATGGAATGATACAATAACAGTTGGAAATTAACTTTACTGGCATAGTACTTACATAGTATGGAATGACACAATAACAGTTGAAAATTAACTTTACTGGCATAGTACTTACAGAGTATGGAATGATACAATAACAGTTGGAAATTAACTTTACTGGCATAGTATTTACAGAGTATGGAATGACACAATAACAGGTGGAAAGTATATGAACCCGGAATGGTGATAAATGGTTACTAAATAAAATTCCAAGATATGTACAAAATAATCTATGTGTAGTTTATACAGTTTCATTTCGCAGAGTTTGCAGTATTATTGGTGATGGTTGCATGGGGAACGATTTTGTCAAGCACAAAACAATGCCCCTGTATGTATGTATGTATGTATGTATGTATGTATGTATGTATGTATGTATGTATGTATGTATGTATGTATGTATGTATGTATGTATGTATTTATGTATGTATGTATGTATGTATGTATGTACAAGATATTTGGTATGAATTGCAAGTTAAGACAAAAAAGCCAAAATATATCATACATTTTATTTAAATATAGAAATAAACACATAAATATAAATAAAAGACTACAATATTGACAAATAAAATACAATTACGATGGCTACAATGGTAGAAAACTAACAAATATACAAAGACAGATCTCATGTCACTGTAAAGTTTTTACTTATCCAGAAATATATCACAAGTAAATTTGAGACAAATTCAACCAAGCTGACTTCACTTATTCATTGTTTGAATATCTCTGTCCCTTGGAATGTGAATTTGATTGTATAACCAATATAACCAATAAAAATTGAGCACTGACACATGAGTAAACTTGGTAGAAATGGTCATTCAAAGATAATGATACCATGGTAAACACGGTAATAATGGTCATTCAAGGATACCTGTACCATGGTAAACATGGTAATAATGGTCATTCAAGGGTACATATACCAAGGTAAACATGGTAATAATGGTCATTCAAAGTTACCGATACCATGGTAAACATGGTAGTAATGGTTATTCAAGGGTACTGACACCATGGTAAACACAGTAATAATTGTCATTCAAATCTCACATATAACCAACATTAAAGGCATTGATATGGGGGCAAACATGGTAGCAATTTTCATTCAAATCCCATATATAACCAACACTAATGATGCTGATAAAGGGATAAATGGAGGGTACCACAGGTGCTTAATGCAAGGTTGATGTGGAAAAACCCCAATAATTTAAAGGAACAAAATTATACAGAATGACAAAAATACCTTAGATTACCATGACCCATTCTGACATAGGACCCTATCTATTATACTATATATTGCAATTTGAAATACTTTATTGAATCTTGAATGGACCTAGAATATTTTTGATTATTTGTTTTTTTGAGGAACAGTAACAAAATCATGGATTTTTTTTGTGCCATGGCAATTGCAGTAAAGTGCTTTGTCTAGTGATACAACATGACAGCCACCGAAGGGTTAAACAATGGTGGAATTTTAAAACAATGGCAGGATTTAAACCCACATCAATTTGGTCACAAGTCCAGCATGCTTACCACTAAACTGTGGTCCTGCTAGTGTGCATGAAACTTGTGATGTGACATGAATCTAAGTGAGGTACAATTGTGTGTTTGTGGGTGTGATTTGGATTTTTGCTGTAGCTATAACAATTTTTCAGTTACATTCTGATCATGTCTGAAGTGTAGCAGTTTATAGTGATGTCAAGCAGTGGGGCGTCATTCTTTAATAGAAATACATTTATTTGACTTTATAAAACAATTTATATTCTTATTCTTTTTTTATGGAAGACAACCAGATATGTGTGCATGTGTGTGTGTGTGATTTGGATTTCTAATATAGCTTTAACAATTTTTCAGTCGTATCGCTACTGTGTCTGCAGTGTGGCAGTTGAAAGAGATGTATATCACTGGGGTATCATACCGAAGTCATACAGCATAATGTCCCACATAGTCACATTATCCTGACACCAGGTCAACCAGTCCTAATACTAACCTCTTAATGATGAGTGCCAAGTGAGGCAGCTGTTAGTACCTATTTTGCAAGTCTTTGGTATGACTTGCCCGGGGATCGAACCCATGACCTCCCACATTCAAGGTGAATGCTCTAAAAACTAAGTCTTCAGAGTGGTAAGACAACTATCTGAATTACAAGTGTATACAACTATTGTGACAGATGAACTAATTATTTCATAACAGATGAATAGAATCAATTTTAAAACTTGGAATTCATAAAAATATATAAATTCATAAAAGATCACATACTTCTCATATAGTACACATAAATTTAATCTACACTGCCAATTAATACTTTATCACATCACATGAGAATGAAAACAAATATCTTTACAATGCAATTTAATTTATGTTACCACAAACACATCATATCAAAACTATTAAACAAACACAGTTGATCATAATTTACTATACATGCTTCTATGGCATCTAGATGAAAAGTCAAGACTACATCACACAAAATATATACATATAATATATATTTTCAAGAGTACCAGTACAATATAAAAATGTGCTTTTTAAAAATACTACAATACATGTACATATTTAAAAAGGTAAATTTTTGCAAAGATCTTGAAGGCATGTCAGTGATTATTACTGTACCAATATCTCAGTTCTTGTCAGGAACCAGTCTTATGTCAGTGATTATTACCGTACCAATATCTCAGTTCTTGTCAGGAACCAGTCTTCATCACGGTTCTTACAAAGCATACATTTTAGCATTTATTTACTTCCACAATTTGAAGCCAAAAGTATCTGATCTAAGTTTATATACTGCAAAATTGAACATAAACTAAAGTGCAATGGTCTTATGTACATTGCCTTGCTGATGGAGAAAGTGTACACTATAGTCATGCAAGAACAGTAAAAGCTGTTTGAGAGACCAGCTATGACAGACCACCTGTTTTGTGAGACCATTATCTCCATGCACAGATTTATTGATTATAAAGTGCCATGACCTGTTGTATTGACAGAAAATTAATTTTTGATGGATGGGATGGTCTGTCAAGTCAGACTCTACTGAAGTAGTAAGAGTATTGGCAAATCACAATGGGCAATTATTACATTATTTAATTTTTACAATTATTACATTATTTCATTTTTACAATTATTCCTTTGTTTCATTTATACAATTATTACATTATTTCATTTTTATAATTATTACATTATTTCATTTTTACAATTATTACTTTATTTAATTTTGTATTTGTTTTCTTTGCTTGTAGTGTATGTCTTAAAAGTATTAAAAATTTACAAATGGTCATGATCATGTTGAAAGCAGATCATTTTTTTATCCATTATTTGGAAAGACTGGATGGCAGTATGTTCTAATTTTGATGTTGTTCTTATTGTAATGGACTTAACACCATTTTTCAGTACACAATATATGGTGGCTAGTATGAATGGTGGAGAAAAAACCCTACAAATCCCAGGGATGAACTACTCATCCACAGGGAGCTACTGGCAAGCTATCTCCAATACCTACTTTGGCTAAGCCTGTGACTCAAACCCTCACAGACAGAGAAGGCACAAGATGTAAAATGAAATATTTCTTTCTCAATGATATATCCTGAAATGATCCATCATTACTATAATATAAGACACAGTGTATATGAATCATAAGTAACTACCGATAGTTATTTCATGACTTCTGAAACATGCCTATATACAGTGGCACATTAATTATTATACTTAAGGAAAGAAATTCAATGACTGGTTGAAAAAAATTACTGAAAAATGCCACCTTTGCAACTGCCTCTTAGAACATGAGGGAGGGAGTATCAAGCCAATTCCATCCCTTATCCTACAGTATTAGTAATACATGACTCAACATTCAATGAAAGTAATAGCACTGTACACACGGCTCAACAGTTATTGAAAGTAATAGCACTGTACACACGGCTCAACAGTTATTGAAAGTAATAGCACTGTACACATGACTCAACAGTTATTGAAAGTAATAGCACTGTACACATGGCCCAGTAGTTATTGAAAGTAATAGCACTGTACACATGACTCAACAGTTATTGAAAGTAATAGCACTGTACACAAGGCCCAACAGTCATCAGTAATAGTAGCACATGATTTAACAGTCACTTACAGATACATCACTGTACACATGACTCAATAGTTGCATACAATAATATCACTGTACACATGGCCCAACAGTCATCAGTAATAGTGACACATGATTTAACATTCACTTACAGATAACATCACTGTACACATGACTCAATAGTTGCATACAGTAATATCACTGTACACATGGCCCAAGAATCATCAGTAATAGTGACACATGATTTAACATTCACTTACAGATAACATCACTGTACACATGACCCAAAATTTGTATACAGTAATAGCACTGAACACAAGACTCAACAGTCACTTCACTCTTTGTAAATATTCAATGATGGGTCCTCACTAACTGTAAGTTATCAATAAATAAATCCAATTCTTTGTGACACTTTGTTACATGTGACATGTAATTAAAACTGCTATATTGTCTTGTAATGGTATTCTTATCTTGCCGGTAATCTAGCGACACATCTGTATGCATAATGGTATTCTTATTTTGTCAGTAATTTAGCTACACATCTGTATGCATAATGGTATTCTTATTTTGCCAGTAATTTAGCTACACATCTGTATGCATAATGGTATTCTTATTTTGCCAGTAATTTAGCTACACATCTGTATGCATAATGGTATTCTTATTTTGCCAGTAATTTAGCTATACATCTGTATGCATAATGGTATTCTTATTTTGCCAGTAATTGAGCTACACATCTGTATGCATAATGGTATTCTTATTTTGCCAGTAATTTAGCTATACATCTGTATGCATAATGGTATTCTTATTTTGCCAGTAATTGAGCTACACATCTGTATGCATAATGGTATTCTTATTTTGCCAGTAATTTAGCTATACATCTGTATGCATAATGGTATTCTTATTTTGCCAGTAATTTAGCTACACATCTGTATGCATAATGGTATTCTTATTTTGCCAGTAATTGAGCTACACATCTGTATGCATAATGGTATTCTTATTTTGCCAGTAATTGAGCTACACATCTGTATGCATAATGGTATTCTTATTTTGCCAGTAATTTAGCTACACATCTGTATGCATAATGGTATTCTTATTTTGCCAGTAATTTAGCTACACATCTGTATGCATAATGGTATTCTTATATTGCCAGTTATTTAGCTACACATCTGTATGCATAATGGTATTCTTATTTTGCCAGTAATTTAACTACACATCTGTATGCATAATGGTATTCTTATTTTGCCAGTAATTTAGCTACACATCTGTATGCATAATGGTATTCTTATTTTGCCAGTAATTTAGCTACACATCTGTATGCATAATGGTATTCTTCTTTTGCCAGTAATTTAGCTACACATCTGTATGCATAATGGTATTCTTATTTTGCCAGTAATTTAGCTACACATCTGTATGCATAATGGTATTCTTCTTTTGCCAGTAATTTAGCTACACATCTGTATGCATAATGGTATTCTTCTTTTGCCAGTAATTTAGCTACACATCTGTATGCAATCTTCTGAAAGTATTCTTCTACACTTGATTATGTCAGTGATATCCAGTAGTTATATTGTATGTCTAGTAATTATACTGTATTACATTGCGATTAAAGTCTAGTAAATATGACATGTCTTAATGCTGAATAAAGCTGGGTATCACATGATGATACTAAGACTAATAGAAATTCAAATATTTTGGTAAAATATATAACTTAATATAACGGATGGATTTAATTTACTCAAATCACACTTCTATATAATACTTAAAAAATTATAACCATGTATTTTAAGCTTTCAATACCTGACATGTTAGACACTATAGTCATGTTAGACTTCAAATGTCAATTTACTCATTCAAGAGCTCTTGAATAGAAAAACCTTGCTATAAAATCCTTGGTAAAATGACTTCCTTGTATACATTATATATATATATATATATATATATATATATATATATATATATATATATATATATATATATATATATATATATATATATATATATATATATATATATCTGATGTATCCAATATGAAACTTTACAGAAGTGTATTAGTTTGGCTCTAAATTAAAAGTTTGACATTAAGTAAATTATTTTATTATCTTCTGCCTAAGGAACTGTTATTCTATACTTTTATTATCTTCTGCTTATGGAACTATTATCCTATACTTTTATTATCTTCTGAGTAAGGAACTGTTATCCTATACTTTTATTATCTTCTACCTATGGAACTGTTATCCTATATGTTTATTATCTTCTGCCTATGGATTTGTTATCCTATACTTTTATTATCTTCTGCTGATGGAACTGTTATCCTATACTTTTATTATCTTCTACCTATGGAACTGTTATCCTATCCTGTTATTATCTTCTGCCTATGGAACTCTTATCCTATATGTTTATTATCTTCTGCCTATGGAACTGTTATTCTATACTTTTATTATCTTCTGCCTTTGGAACTGTTATCCTATACTTTTATTATCTTCTGCCTATGGAACTGTTATTCTATACGTTTATTATCTTCTGCCTATGGAACTGTTATTCTATACGTTTATTATCTTCTGCCTATGGAACTGTTATCCTAAACTTTTATTATCTTCTGCCTTTGGAACTGTTATCCTATACTTTTATTATCTTCTGCCTATGGAACTGTTATTCTATACGTTTATTATCTTCTGCCTATGGAACTGATATCCTAGACTTTTATTATCTTCTGCCTATGGAACTCTTATCCTATACGTTTATTATCTTCTGCCTATGGAACTCTTATCCTATACGTTTATTATCTTCTGCCTATGGAACTCTTATCCTATACGTTTATTATCTTCTGCCTATGAAACTGTTATTCTATACGTTTATTATCTTCTGCCTTTGGAACTGTTATTCTATATGTTTATTATCTTCTGCCTATGGAACTGTTATCCTATACTTTTATTATCTTCTGCCTTTGGAACTGTTATCCTATACTTTTGTTATCTTCTGCCTATGGAACTGTTATTCTATACGTTTATTATATTCTGCCTATGGAACTGTTATTCTATACGTTTATTATCTTCTGCCTTTGGAACTGTTATTCTATATGTTTATTATCTTCTGCCTATGGAACTGATATCCTATACTTTTATTATCTTCTGCCTATGGAACTGTTATCCTATACGTTTATTATCTTCTGCCTATGGAACTGTTATCCTATACTTTTATTATCTTCTGCCTATGGAACTGTTATCCTATACTTTTATTATCTTCTGCCTATGGAACTGTTATCCTATACTTTATTATCTTCTGCCTATGGAACTGTTATCCTATACGTTTATTATCTTCTGCCTATGGAACTGTTATCCTATGCTTTTTTGGCAAGGGATGGTGCTGAGCCTAGTGGGTAATCATTCTCCTGTATCATTGTCTGGTGGTGCTATCTGCCTGCATCATTGTCTGGTGGTGCTCTCTGCCTGTAGCATTGTCCAGTGGTGATATCTGCCTGTATCATTGTCTGATGAACTATCTGCCTGTATCATTGTCTGGTGGTGTCATCTGCCTGTAGCACTGTCTGGTGGTGCTATCTGCCTGTTGCATTACTGGTGGGACTATTTGTCTGTAGTGTTCTTTGTTGGAGCTATTTGGCTTGTCATGGTGTCTGTTGGGACTATCTGCTTGTAGTGTTGCTTAATGGTTTAATTTAATGGTAGTGTTGTCAATTGGGATATTTGTAGCTTTGTTTGTTGGAGCCTATTGTCTTGTCATGGTGTCTGTTGGTACTATCTGCTTGTAGTGTTGTCTAATTGTTTAATTTGCCGGTAGTGTTGTCTGTTGGGATATTTACCTGTAGTCTTGTCTGCTGCAGAAGATAAACCAAAATTAAATGCAAAATTTCATATCATGCGTAGTCTAGCCAAATCATCCCACTACAGTACTAAGATCACGGAGAGTCCCAGCTGCAAAGAGCTCTTCGAGATAACTAAGAAACTAATGTCAAGGAACAAATGTACACCACTTCCATCAACCTTTTCTCCACTAGACCTACCAGACCAATTTGCAAATTTTCTCGATAATAAAGTACAAACCATTTGAGACTCGCTTGACAACACAATTTCAACTGATTCGTCACCATACAGTTATGATGCAGAATTTCAGCGACAACCGTTAGGAGCATTTGAACCTGTTTCTATAGATTTAGTACGGACAATCATGATGAAAAGTGCAAAGTCTTGTGAACTTGATCCGATTCCGACATCACAGCTGCTTGAGTGCTTAGACCCACTATTGCCTTCACTAACTGATGTTATTAATATCTCTCTCTCATCAGGGGAATTCCCATCATTTTTCAAAACTGCCATCGTAAAGCCACTGCTGAAGAATCCATCACTGGACCATAACGATTTAAAGAACTACCGCCGAGTTTATAATCTCCCATTCATATAAAAAATCTTAGAAAAGGTTGTTCTAACTCAACTTGTATCTCATTTGAATTCAAACAGTCTTTTTAGCAATGTACAGTCTGCATATCGCCCTTGCCACAGTACGGAAACAACTCTTCTGAAAGTATTTAGTGACATTCTCTCTGCTTTCGATAGTGGAAAGATTACAGTCTTCACTCTCCTGGATTTATCTGCAGTATTTGACACAATAGACCATGATATATTACTTCACCGTCTCCAGCATGTATTTGGCATTCAGAATATAGCCTTACAGTGGTTCAAATCCTACTTAGTCAACAGGACACAAATTATATCTGCAAATGGAATACACTCCAGCCCAGTTGACGTATGTTGTGGTGTTCCACAGGGATCTGTTCTTGGACCTGTTATCTTCATTCTATACACTCAGCCGCTCTCAAGTGTCATAGATCATCATCCAGTGTCGCACCAATTATACGCTGATGACACCCAAATATACAAGTCTAGCCACCCAACTGAAGTTGATGCTACCATTGATAGAGTAGAGAAGTGCATTTCTGATGTGAAATCATGGATGACATGTAACAAGCTACAGATGAATGATGATAAAACTGACGCTATTCTGATCACAACACAAAGACTTTCTCATTCACATCCTTTACCTCAGACAATAAATATCAGCAACAACATCACTAAATTTTCACAGTCAGTACGGAACCTAGGCTTTACTCTAGACAGTACTCTCACATTGCACCAACATGTCATGAACATATGCAAGGCTGCATATCTTGAATTGAGACGCATCAGTTCCATTCGTAAATATCTTTCAGTTGATGCCACTAAAACACTTGTGTGTTCATTAGTACTTTCAAGATTGGACTATTGTAACTCAATTTTGTACGGTTCGTCACAATATTTACTCCAGAAACTTCAAAAATTTCAAAACACACCTGCACGGATCATCTTTAGAGTACCTCGATCAGAAAACACCTCACCACTGCTCTGTACCCTACATTGGCTATCAATTCGATTCAGAATCAAACAAAAAATGTTTCTCTGTGCTATGTTTCAAAGACAGACTCCATTCCAACATACCTATCCAGCCTCAGCCATGTGTATACACCAGCTAGATCCTTACGCTCTTCTTCTGATAATCGTATACCCATTGTTCCCAAGGTGAAAACAAAGTCATATGGACAACGTTCATTTGCACACCAGGGCCCGGCGACGTGGAACGAACTGCCCATTGAAATTAGACACAAAGACACAGTGGTCCCTTTTAAGAGTGCTCTCAAGACTCACCTGTTTCGACTGCAGGGACAAACTTAGCGACCTAATCATGTTTTGTATCTTATGTGTTTTCAGCATGTTTTTATGTTTTCCAATTTCATTGTTTTTGTCATTTGTTGTTCTGTAGTGTAGTCATATCATTACTGATGGTGTAAAGCGCTTAGAGCTTCGAAAGATTAGGCGCTATACGAAGTCCTCATTGTTATTATTATTAGTAGTAAAAATTGAAATACTTGCGCTAATATCGAGTAAACGTTTATACCTATTTTGCATTGCATTAATATAACCAAGATATTCCTAACAGTAGTAATTAATTACAATGAACAGTTTTTGGTAAGCTCTTTTTAAGTTGAATGTTTAAAAATATATGGAGGAAATACCCATATAGGAAAATAAAACCGTAAGTTACCAAGATGGCCAAATCAACTCTTTTCCAGGCACACATATTTTAGATTTTGTTCCTGTTAAATTCCCTTTTCCTGTAAACTACGTGTGTCAAATCGATGTTATATGCGGGACGAAAAAAAAACTGACTTGTTAATAATGTTCAGAGTTAAACTTGTGTTTAAAAAATGCGTATAACAACATTCTTGATTTAATACAATTTTAAGTCAAAATTTTCAATAACTAATTTACAATGGTAAATGGCACTCTCTTGACATGAAATTTGATTATATAATCTAATAATAAGTAAATTGAATTGTATTTTAATACATTTTATTTATCTGCGACAGTTACATTTAAAACGGTGTTTAGAAGGTTGAAAAAAATGTCTCAAGTCCAAAATTTTCAAAAAGATATATGTACAAATGGCTAAAACCGTTTGTAAGACGAGTTCTTCAGATAAAAGGTAAATAATACTCCTCCAAGACAAGCCCTTCTTTAAAAAGTATATAAATATATGAAACTAAGTAAAATAAATACTTAAAAATAGGCATTTTTAAAAAATCCTGTAAACCTAATTTTTATAATAAAAGTCCATGCTTTTATTTCGTGATACATACAAAATGTTGCGGCTTGACAAAAAGGAACCACGTTTTGTGGATGAAAGCAGTAACTCTTGACAGGAAGGAGTTCCACTATCAGTGGTCATGGACTTTGGTCGAGTTTCACCCTAGAAGACGTATGCACCACTCAGATACTTGTGTCGTATATGAGAGTTTCACCATTGAAAGAATGTGCACTAGTCAAATACGTATGCTGTAAATACGAATTCATCCCTTAAAAAGGTATGCACGAATCACGTACGTGTGTCGTGTATGCGAATTCCACCCTTCAAAGGGTGTGTACGAGTCATTTTCGTGTGTCGTATATGTGAATTCCGTCCTAGAAGAGGTACAATACACGTGTTATAATTGCTAGCTGTACAACACTGCCTCAACTAAACGAATTTTGCTGTACGAAAGATGCCAATCTCTGATAACAAGTTCTGCTCAACGAAGCACGCTTGTGAATACATAAAGGGAGTGAGAAAAAAAGCTATATAATACGAGAATCGAATATGGTCACCTATATATGTGTATAAATATGCCTAACAAATTTCATGTTTACGTTTACCGTTGTTGCGCAATTGTAATGAAGACTTTCTGGAAACGGACGGACATACGAACCTATTCATTGTGAGATGGATAAGAACAATCACGCTTTTCTACAACATCTGATCTCCAAAACAAAATATTTTTCATATAATAGATATTTCCTTGAGACTAATTCGTCGCATTGCCCCACTTTTATAATAATCAGGTGACATGGATCTATAAATGTTCTTAGTTCATTTGAATCATGGCATATCGACATTATAAGCTGGAAACAAGAAGCATGTGCCAATTTAGGACAAATGTAACATATACATCGACTAGAAAATGTGAAGTATCAATTTATTTGATATTCTATATTTAACTTTGCTTTTTACTTGCACATACCTTGAACCACCAGCAGCGGATGTAATGTCTGCTTCTTTGAACTTACGTATGATTGGTATTTTGATTTTATGGCGTTAGGCATGTGAACTCGATTGTGTGCCTAGCTGGAAAAGAAACAATTCGGTTTCCACATTCATTCGATTCAACTTCTCCCCTTTTACTTAATTGCCACAACGGTTACTTCAAGCATGTATCTAATGTACAGGATTATAGAACATAATTTCAAAGTATACGAGTTGTTCATTGATCCCCACAACCTGTGTGGTGTATTATTTTACTTTTTATGTACAAGTTGTGCATTGGTCTCCACAACCTGTGTGATGTATTATTTGATTTTTTATATACGAATTTGGCATTGGTCCCCACATCCTGTGTGGTGTATTATTTGACGTTTGTTTGGACAGATGCTCGTTCGGCCTGCAGTTTATTATTCTAACAAAACGTTCATATTTAACACAAACAGATTGTCAACTTAAGGTCCTATTTTGTTTAAAATGTTGGCCCAGTTCCTGACGTGATGCTGAGAACTATGCACATGTAACACTATCAAGTGCCCCACCTACCCCATGCATTAGTATAAAACAAGGCGATCCTCTACGCCAGGAACGTCATTTTGAATGGTGGTAGTGGGGGTGGAGTGGGTTCCATTTCAAAACTTGTGAAATACCGAGTGATCTGTGTCAAACAGCTGACCTGTCATGCTTAGCAATGGTCTAGGATCTAGATTTGGTGATGATGGTGATTGTGACTGAATGAGATTAACAGTTATCTGGGATCTAGATTGGATGATTACGGTGTTAATGACTGGATGAGATTAACAGTGATATGAGTTTTAGACTGGGTGATAATGGTGTTAGTGACTGGGTAAGGTTAACAGTGATCTAAAATCTAGAGTGGGTGATGATGTTAGTAATCTAGGATCTAGACTGGGTGATGATGGTGTTAGTGACTGGATGAGATTAACAGTGATCGAGGATCTAGATTTGGTTATAATGGTGTTAGTGATTAAATGAGGTTATCTCAACAGTTATTTGGGATCTAGACTGGATGATAATGGTGTTATTGAAATGATGAGATTAACATTAATCTGGGATCTACATTGGGTGATGGTATTAAGTGATGAGACTGGGTAGTGATGGTGCTAGTGATAAGATGAGACCAAGTTCTTTTTTTCCTCAGTCTGATGATTTCGATATCTAACAAGACTGAAACCGTATACTTCACATATATTTGCACTGCATGAATTATTTTTGTCTAGTGGATATAAGGCATATCAAAACAGGAAGGCTATATACTACAGATGCAATGGGAGTAATGTCTTTTGCCAAGCTGATTCAGACTGATTGAGTAACCCATGGCTAGCAAGTCTTTAACAGTCACTACTCAACCACATCGACAGTCATTATTCGATCTGTATCTCAATTTGGAGACACATGACCCAGAAATATTATGAACAATAACAAAATCGTTCAAAATGACCCCTGCTCCATCTTAATGGCACATACAAAAATAATATGACCACTGTAAATTGAGGAAACAAATTATTGTTGTCTGGCGTCTTAAACCAAAGGGGAACTCTATTCCAATAAAATCAAGAAAATTACAAAATTAATCACAGTAATTTTTAAATCAAAGTAACTATGGTGGACGTGATATCAACAAGGAAAGGGAAGGCAATTACAATACTATGTAGCTCAAAAAGTACTTACGGTCTGACGGTAATTTGGCAAGAAAGGGTAAAGAATTTAGAATACTTACACAAATATACAATAAAAGCAAGGTAATATAAGACACAAAAATCATACATGATACAATTAAGTAACAACTTCAACATTATACATAATAACTTAAAGAAAAAAAAACATGCTACATTAAAGGCAATACTATACAAAATATACATAAAGTTCTGTAATTCAATAAATTCATTAAGTATAATAAATAAAATAAAATACTGCTGCAGAAGATAAAACAAAATTAAATAAAACTTTCCACGTCATGCGATGTTTGGACTGCCTGCTCTTGCATAATCTAAGACCCAAATGAGGTCAATTTGACTTGATGTGCCACTGTAACCTACATTTGGTAGAGATTATTAGCACCATAAATAATGTACAAAGCTTATTTTTATGTAAATTCAATCAAATCAGAGATACCTGGTCAATACAAAATTCCAACATAAAGAATAAATTGTAACAAAGGTAGGCACCGGTAACCCTTTGTAAAATGGCAAGAAATTACATTCTATCAAACGAAACATTATACGAAAACATTATGAAAAAACCCTACCTAATAAATCTACCTAATAAATGTAAATATTTGGTCATTGAAGAAAATATTAAGGTTAACAAGTGAAGGTCTTCAAATGATAAATCATTCGAAATAAAAGTATTAACCTTGGCTGCCATTTTTAGAAGAATAAGATGAAAATTAGTCTTGTCTTTAAAGGTCAAGGTTCATTCAAGGTCAAGGTTCATTTTTCAGAAAGTACAGATGTTTTAAATTTTTATCCTATTAGCGTGATATTTGTTCTATTCAAATTATAGCATTTGCCAATGAAACGTGCCAGAGTAGTTTGTTTTTGCACATATTTTTCTATGTATACAGAGCATATTAATTAAGATACTATTACTCTATCTATTTATATGTAATCTTTGATTTAAAAATGGGTGCCATTTTTTTTGTTAAGGGTAATGCTGATGTGAGATGGCATTCAACCCTACATAATACTTTTTTTCTACTTGTATAAGCATGTTTCTTTAAGACTTGATGTACCAAGGGATTTTGAAATTTAACGTTTTGTAAAGTTTTTTGTGTTGAACGTGAACCGAATTATGCATTTATATGACTTTTGTTGAGAATTCGATATAGTTCGGGCTATGTGGTCATCACAGCTATTGGGCTATTTTCTGGGAAATGTGAAAATTCCATTATGTTGTAAGTTGAAAAAAAAGTAAAGTGGATAAGCCAGCAGTTAATTAAGTTCAAGAGGACCGGTGAATGCTGTATTTGTAAATAGAAAAAAAGAATCACAAATCAGTATGCATTTCATAAACCCTATATGACAACGCCAAACATTCAAATATACAATATATAAATATAGCGAAATACAGATGGTATCATACATCGCTATGTAAATGCATTCATTATCTGCTTTTTTCTTTATCCAATCACACTAAAATAAAACATGCATTATAAAATTCACTTTTTACCGGTTTTGAATACTTATTTCAACACTATTTTAATGTTCTTAAAGCTTTAGTGCAACTGTGTTATGACAATATCGAGTTATTCAAAACATTTTCTGAAGATGAGGTGGTTTGTGTTATGACACAATATCGAGTTATTCAAAACTTTTTCTGAAAATGCGGTGGTTCGTGTGTGCTGCTTCCTTGATTGCTTAAGCAAGTTACTTATCAGTCCATTATTCGACAAAACTCTTACTGTTAATAGACGAGTCGTTCAATATACATGTATAAAGATCAGTTTAAAATGTCATATTTGATACGACTTCGTACACTTTGATCAGCTAAAATATCTAATATGATTACACATAATCAGTTTCTATGGCACAGAGAAAAATATGACTTTTGTGACATACATATTACACATGCATGTTGACATTTATACACATATGCTTACATATAGGTAGACACAATTTACATACATTTACATTTATACACACATGCTTACATGTATGTAGACACGATTTACATACATACTGAGAACACACATACATATCTTTATTTGCACTCATTTGAATATGGAGTAATGTTTGCATATTTACACAACATTTATTGAATTTTTACCTTTCTTTGATATTTACTCCATAATTAATGAATTAAGAGTTTACCTGACATCGGATTTTTCTAGGTACATGTTTGTACTCTTCTTAAGAAACATATGCCATTAATTTTGTACATAAATTACACTGTATTACTTCAATGAGAATGCTTCATTGGCCCAGATACGGGCAAACCGGTCACGGCCTATTGGATTGCAAAGAGGGAACACCCAAACCGAACGACAGCCCCAAGACTTATGCAGGTACCGTTGCGGCACAAGTAATAATTTCTCCACAAACAAATCTATAAAGCCCACCAACAACAGCTTAGGAGCAGCAGAGGAGGTGAACAGACCAACTTTTTAGGCGTCAACGATGCTTCCTTCTAGTTAATACTTATTAGGAAGTTCTCAATTTGTCAAATAGACCCTTCTAGTTAATATTTATTAGGAAGTTCTCAATTTGTCAAATAGACCCTTCTAGTTAATATTTATTAGGAAGTCCTCAATTTGTCAAATAGACCTTTCTAATAAATATTAACTAGAAGGGTCTATTTGGTAAAAAAAAAGACGCCATTTAGTTGGCGTTCACCTCCTCTGCTGCTATGCGCTAACAATTTTTTTACGATGAAAGTCTTTAAGACGAAAATCCTTTCAGGATTTCACAAACAAACTAATTTGCAAAACTTCACCTCGTAGATCAATTAAATTATTAGATTGGTCAGTGAGTTTGAAATTAATTCTCGTTAACAAATTATTATGACATCGCATATAGACTAGATTAGTTGGGTCTTCAATAATTAGAAATCCTGGAGGAGCCGTTGGTGCAAATGAATATAAAATATACCCCTGCTGAGCTTGATTTGTTTGCTCAAGATTTATTTGATAGTTTCCTTCGATAACGTCACATACTAAATTTAATGATATCACCGAGGATATATTTACGTTGTTCGGAGCGATATGTCTACCACCACCATCTGGGTCGTTATTGGACGTTAGAATATTTGCTTTGGGATTCTTCGAATTTTTCCAATTATCGTGGATTCTTTTGAACCCAATATCAATAGCATCGTTAAGATGTTTCTTTAGTTTATCGGGGTTATATCCAGGGATTTTAAAATCTTGAATATTTTTATTGTGAATTTTGTTTATATCTGAAAACAAATTCTGTATGATTTCATTTTCATTTAATATTTCTTGAATAACTGCAGAGTGAAATATTTTCATATCATAGATGATTTTATTACCTGTTTCTACAACGCTGATAAATTCATCTCGGGTGAGAGAGCCGGATTTAAGAGATATTAGAAGTAGTGAAAAATCATTATTCATTGCTGTTAAATTTCCGTTAATAAATAAAATGTTAATAGCAGCAGGATAACTTCCTCCTCTAACTATAATCTTTTCGGAATTATAATCTTGATAACTCTTGACTTCATTGACGGGTTTTATTTTGTCGGTGATATAATCGGATTTTTTAGGTTCAGGTGGTATAATAATATTTTCTGAGTCATCCGGTGGTGGTAGTTCAGGCCATCCTAACACTGATCTTATAGAACTCTGATAAATATCGACAACGTAATCTTCTGTATTTATTTCGATCGCAGATGATAACGTCGGCTCGTGAACGGTTATAGCGATTTTTGATTCTTTTCCGGTGAGAGATTTTATTCTGCGTTGAAATTCAGCGTTGATCTGTTCGATTTGGTATGACCCTGTTGGTAACGAGACAACGTTCCAGTCTGGGGTTCCGTCTTCACGATTTTTCCACGCGAACACCAAGGAATTATTTGGTTGTTGACCACCAAATGCTACCGATCTGATATTGGGCCATCTATGATACACTCGTAGTTTTGCTAGCGCGATCTCGCTCACGGGAACGGGAATTGGAAAATTCACACTGAATTCAGGACGCGTTGAGGTTACTAATATCGTGCTTGTTTTCACCGGTGTTGTATTTGTTACTATTTGTTGAAGTAGTTCTTGCGACGACATTGTTATTATTATTATTCTGCTCTAATTTTAGCACTTCATTAGGTGTTGTAACATCAAAATGCGAGTAGTTAATTTGTTTAGGCGCTGGTAGATAAATTTGCCATATTGCCTGTTTAGATAACCAGTTCGCTGCAGTGGGTTTTTTCACCTTTGATGCGCTAGCTAGTTTATTGATTGCTGCGTAACCTCTCCAGTATCCCCTCGGAGAATAGTAAATAGATTCCATATTAAAATGCTAGCATTTTTAATTACCAGCACCTAACATCAATTTACCCTTCATAGCAGATTTTACCAACCACGAAGCCAATTTTTCTTTGAAGGATTTATCAGGAATAGCATTTAACGCATGAATTAATTTTACATCTGCGAGATGTCTGTGTTGAAGATTGCTGCTTTTATATGCGACATCATGAGCATGACATGCCTTATCAATAGCGTTTATTGGATACTCGCCGGGTCGGGGCTGATTTTGATCATCAAGTCTGATATCTAATCGTGTCCCCGGTCCACAGTAGCTATATCCTGGAAGGTGCTTTTCTCCTGGATACTTTGCCCACGGTGTTCCTGGGAGTTTTGCTAACTTGGCTGCAATATCACCTCCTCGTTTCTTTTTAGAAAATTCGAAGAACTTTTAGAAGTAAATCTAAATTTTTTCGTACTACATTGTACGCATTTACCAGAAAGCGCTGATCGATTATTTTTCGTTGTAATCGTCGTCAAGTCATTTGTGCCAGTACGCGTCCTACACTTCACACAATATAGATCCATAATTTATATATAAACAGCATGAATGTAATTGATTATTCAGCTACGAGACGACGGGAACCTATTAAACACCATGAAATGTTACCAAATTCTATTCGCGCGATTATCATCGGACCATTTGGAAGTGGTAAAACACAATTGCTACTTAATTTGATAACGAGATGGATGAAGTGGGATAAGTTGTACATGATTGCTCCGAGTGTAGATGATCAGCGATGTTATGAAGTATTAAAGGATTTTAATGATGCCGCGCGAGAAATTAACGGCGATGGTGTTATTGAGTTTATAACCGATATCGAAGAGGCACCTAGCATTGACTCCATCGACGGAAGTATTAACAATTTAGTCGTATATGATGATATCATGTTAGATAATCAAAAAAATCCTGCTAGAATATTTTCCCGGGGGCGTCACAAAAACACAGATGTGATATATGTCACTCAACGTTACACTCAAATACCAAAAGTGATCCGAGATAACTGCAATATGCTGTGTGTATTTAACGGAGTTGATACTCATACTCTTAGAAATATTTGGCAAACTTGGTGCGGTGGCGATATGGATCATAATCAATTTAAAAATTTCTTTAGCCACGCTCAGTCAATCCCACATGGATTTGTGACGATAAATTTATCAGACCCTCGGACAAGATATCGTGTCGGACTTGATCAAATATTTAGTTAGCGCATAGCAGCAGAGGAGGTGAACGTCAACTAAATGGCGTCTTTTTTTTTACCAAATGGACCCTTCTAGTTAATATTTATTAGAAAGGTCTATTTGACAAATTAAGACTTCCTAGTAAATATTAACTAGAAGGGTCTATTTGACAAATTGAGAACTTCCTAGTAAATATTAACTAGAAGGGTCTATTTGACAAATTGAGAACTTCCTAATAAATATTAACTAGAAGGAAGCATCGTTGACGCCTAAAAAGTTGGTCTGTTCACCTCCTCTGCTGCTTTAGGAAATAAGACAGGAGGAAATAACACATAACCAATCAAGTGCTGATAAGTGGAGGGATGGTCTAAGCCCTAGCAACACAATGGTTAAGACCCCAGGAAAAGAGCCCATTACTACAACAACAAAAACTACAACATATTTGATATACTGAGTGAAAAGAGAAAGGAGATAGAAGAAGAGAAAGACATGGGAGATCTACTAGGAATTATACCCCACACAACACCCACAAAAATGTCACCAATGAAAATAATCTTCAAAAGGAAGGTTAGTAATATATCAACCTCATCAACAGAAAATATTAAGGACACTAAAGAAAACGTTGCGATAAATATGGTAGAAGAAGAAGAAATAGACAGAGAACAAGCCAAGGAAAAAAAGGAGAACAAAAGTAAAGAAAGGAAAAGAATGAACAGTCTAAGGGAAACGGAGAGTACAGACAATGATAGCGCATCCGAAGGGACAAGAGTAACGGGAAACAATACACACTATACTCGTCGAACATCACAAGCGATTTTTACCAGTCGCGAACTAGCAATGATACGATATGGGATGAACCGCATTTCCCCAGAAAAAAAATATATGAACACAAATGGATCACACACACACAAAATGTTAGACAATGCAAAAATAAAAAGACAACCATAATCTGAAAAAAAAATAATACGACAACCTGGGATAGACAAGAAAATGGATAACAAAAACTTCCGTTTACTGTCTATAATTGCAAATGGGATAAATAGGCACAAATTAGACAAATTAAAAACATTAGAAACCTATGACATGTTATTTATACAGGAGACTTATAAAGGACTGAAAACTGAGAGGGAAAGAGGTATGGACAGTTTTATAATTACTAACGTCTTTATAGGGAAAAATATAAAAGGGGGTGGGGTGGCCGGTTTTATTAAAAATAAAAGAGTGGTTAAATGGGAAAGAATAGGAGGGAAACCATTTGAAGGGGAGATTAATACACATTGTAATGGGTGGGATAAACTTTATCAACGTGTACATTCCAAACAATAGGCACAATAAATTAAATTATTGACGAACTGGCCAAATATTTATAAAAATACACTATAGGAAATTTGAAACTAGGAGAGATTTAAACTGTGTAGGTGATAACGTAGACAGAACAGGACAACTGACAACAGATGACATAAGGGTTTAACTCGCATGTTACTAAACTTTAATAAGGGTAGTGTTTTGCGCCCCCCACCCCTTCTTTTTGCTTCATTTAAGGGAATTGATATCAACCTATGGCCAATTAAGGATGTCATCTACCACCTTATACAAAGTCTGACATAATAATTATCAAGTAATCGATAGCAAATGAAATGTCGTACTTGATGCAGTCGAAATGTGCAATATTTGACAAAATATCACTTTCGACCCTTCGTAGAAGAGGGTTGTTATATTGATCATAATATTTGACAAAATTTGGGCTGTCATGGAAAACGATATATACATATTTATATAAATTTGGTCAAGGAATTAATTGCAACTTAAATATTTTAGATGACGCGGTGTAAAATATGCATTATTTGCGAAACAATCGTTACTCTCACCCCTGGTAAAATGGAGAAGATATTTTCGTCTTAATCTTGGGAAAAAATAAAGCCGCCGTACATAACCTCATATCAATTTCGACGTGAAATTTATCAAGAAATCGATTGGAAATACAATTTTTGAGATGATACAGTGGGAAAGGTGCAATATTTTAAAACTGTTGTGTGTATCCCTATACTTCGTCGTTGCTTAATTGTATAAATATTTGTAAAAATACCTACGTAACCGATTTGCTGGTTAAGCTTTAACACAAGATAACGCCTGTTATATTTCAAATCGAAAGTATTAGTAAAATTCGCATTGTGTCACTAACAAACAGAATATTAAAGCAATAAATGTGCCACGGTTAGATTACCGATATCTCTCTAGGTGAGGCCATTTGTTTTGATCACGTGACAATATGACGTCGGCGTTCGCCTGACTTAGTATAGCGGAGTGCAACGCATGGGAGCATACTAACCAGGGAACCAGACTAGTAGAACTACTTCACCAACTTATCTCTGGTCTTCGCCACGACCATGTGGTTTCCAAGAAGACCCTCATATGCCAGCCTAAGCACTTCTCTATATGCTTCGCTACGAGCACCAAAACTTGTTTGAACGTATTGGTTCCTTTCTTGGCGTACCGATACAAAATACCGCGTTTCGTCGCGAACTTCACTTAGCCGTCTGGCGATGTCCATATGGACTCATCTTTTGCGTACCAGAGTACCTTGTTGAGAGACAAATCTTCCTTTTGAAGTTTCCCCAACTCACCAGGTAGCAAATTGTCTATGGGCGAAGTCATGGGTCTCAGCGCCTTTGACCCTGACCTTCTCTTCATAGACCTTGTCTAAACTGACCCGACATGTACAGGGATACACGTCCTAAGGTTAGGTTGAGGCAATACATACCTACACCCTAATATTACGTCATGAAACAGTCCCGACATACACGCTGCTTGAATTCGTCCCTTTACCTACGGCGAATCAAGGTCAGTGCTAACGACCGGAAGTGAATCCTTCGTCCGTTTAGCAACTGGACTTCAACCGTCTCACCTGTGTAATCTCAAAGCTTGACATACCTACTATCTACCAAGGCCGGATAACTGCAGCCGGTATCATACAGTACTGTCGCCTTCTCGCCGTTAACCGTAGCTATCGCTGTAGTAGTCACTAGTCAACTGCACTGTTTCTCAATTCTTAACAGTATGCAGAGTTACCAAATGTATCGTGGTCGGACGATACTTTCTACTGGCCTAAACGACATGGCCTGGTCTGTTGCAGCCGTAACACACTCGCTCACTTTTCATCCCCGATGTATCATTCTCTAGAGCCTGAGTCTTTCCTGACCCACGGAAATGTCCTTGGCTGGGATTTCCGGCCCTGGCCTCCCATCATTCTGACCACTTCGTTTCTGGGGTGCCACCTCAGTGGTCCTTCTATGCTCACCGTTTCCAGGTCGGTCGTTACCACTTCATGTGGCTGGACGCACGTGCGCCCTCTCATAGCGCTCCGCCATCACGCTTTTTTCATCCAAGGTTGAGAATTCACACTCCGCAAAAAACACAATTAATTCTTTTCTGTAAATACGTAGGACCTGCCCCTTCAAAATTTCCTTACGTATTCCCTTATAAATTAACGCGGTGCAAGACAATTTTTATCCATTTACAACAAATTACGCGTACTCGACTATGAAATTGCGCGTGTGTTTCGGTAGCCCTCTTCGACGAGTCTCTAAAACGTTTCCAAAAAGTGGACTAAAATCCTATACAGAGACATGAACTCGTATGTACAGGTAAATGGGGCGAGAACATGAAAAATTTATATAAAGAGATCATTGAGACAGGGGTGTCTACTATCTATGCTATTATATATAATAGCGATATAAATTCTAATTATTACAAAAAAGACTCAATAAAGAAATAAAAGGGCATCAAAGTTCCAATTATCAGAGAAGAGGTTAAAATGCTAGAAGATGCAGATGATTGCACTAACTTTGTACAAGACCATAATTCCTAATATTATGGGAATTTGAATTATTTGGAAAAGTATCATTGTCGAAAATTAATCCTGAGAAAACGGAAATCTTACTAATAGGAAACTGGAGAAGTAAACAACACGGATTACCAATCCAAATAGTTAAAGACCAAGTAAAGGCCCTAGGGATCTATTTTGGAAAGGGCATGGAAAAACAAAACCTCAAGAAAATATGGGAAAAAATAAATGCAAAAATCGAAACCTGGGCACTTACACCATTGTGCCTAATGGAACGGGCCCAAGTAACAAAAACATTATATGAATATGCACTTAAACTAATGACAAAAATAGGGTGGAGACCTGGCCCTCCCAAACCCCGTCCTTATAAAATACACCAACATTTTAAACAGATTGAAGGAAATGAAAGCAGAGCCAAACATACCTTATCATATTCTGTACAAATATTATTTCGTATTCTCTCTGAAGCAGAGAAATGACATATAAAAACAATAGGTTATCGAAACTACTAGAAGACCCACGAAAATTAAGATCAATAAAAGAATTACTAAATAAATATAGGGACAATAGAGAACTATGGGAAATGGATACAAAAACAGCACACAAGTGGCTTACAGATAGCACAAAAAATAGGATTAAAAAACAAAATCGAACATGAACACATAAACATCAATTAGTGCCTGGGGAAACTGGGTCAAGTTAGGGTCATTAAAAATACAAAGCCTCTACTTCAAAAAAATGCATGACGCGTGGTTGACGGGAGAGGTTGCAGTGAGACGGCATGTGATCTGAGTATCGCCCAAATGTCCACTGTGTAAACATTCACACATTCCCCCCAACAAATATGTCATGGAAATGTATGACTGTGATAAGAATAGAAAGAACAGAGTTTACATAACACTAAAAATAAGAACAACTCAATTATACAAACAAAAAATCTATATTGAGACGGAAACTTTAGGAAGAAATTAGTATACAACATCACATAGTTTATATTGGAAACTATGAGGGCAAATCATAGTTGTTGGAACACATAAATAGGGTAGGAGCACAATCGGGGGGGGGGGGGACAGAGAACTTTAAGTGGAAAGTACGAGATGAGGAAGTCAAAGGGCTAAATGACATGGCGCTACGCGAAGTGGACTGGCCCGTGAAAGAGTCGGGGGAAAAATCCATTCAGAGAAACATGATGCAGACAACATACTAATACAATAAGTATAGTGGTACGTGCTTAGGCTCGAAAAAACAGTAACATAGAAGAAGGGAAAATAACAAGCTTGTTAAAACTTAATCAACAATTTATTGAGCATAAATATTTTCCAGAAAAGAAAAAGAAAAAATAAACTTACGGTTTTAAGAATCAATTCCAAAATTAATTCAAAAATAATTCAAAATATAATCCACTAGTGAAGTTGCTAAAGTCCTGGTAATAAAATGTCCGAATAATTCCCAGTTCGAATCTTAGTCAAGCATCCAAGATGGAAGACCATGTCATATGATGAAGTCAGTTCTTGGTATTGAAATTCAATGAGCACAATTATTTTCCAGATAAATAACAAAATAAATCATCTTGATCCAAACGAATTGATATAATTTCCAATACAAGGTAATTCAAAATAACTCAAAACGACACACAACTTAGTATTCTAACAGCCCAACTTCTACTAAATAGTTCGCTCCAAAACATAATTTATAAACCTGTTTTTACATAAACAAGGAAGAGGTCACATGATCTTCTCGAATCTTTTAGAACAAATTTACGTTCAAAAAATCTCGTACACACCGTATGACCAAACTAAAAATAGAAAGATGTTTATAACAAAGCTCCATAATGTCCTTTGAATCAACCAATCATTTTAAAAGCTTGTTTACAACACCGAAACCAGGTCAGAAATGAGGTCAACACCTGGTGTTTATTTTTAGAGTACATGTCATCCCACTTTATAATAAAAATATGTCCCAATGAATGAATCTTAAACTTAAAATGTCAAATTTGAATCTGACAAACAAACAATTAAAATAAAAAAACAAATGACCCAAATAAAATACACGTAACAATAGAGTAGCATAGGAGTTTTGAAGTGTTTTCCCAATACGCATGCCCTGAAAGAAAACAAGGTAAAAGTCGCTGGTGAGTACTTATCAAAACCAGGCAATCTTGCATTTTCTCTTTCTTTGTGTAGCTCCCGAACTACACAGAGAGCCCTGTTTAAAGGGCCAAATAAACGATTAGAAAAACAAACATTAAGAACCAAAATATAAATAAATAGAGACGACCAAACTCGAGGCGGTTAATGTACAATTTCAATTTAATAAATGTACTGACCAGTCTCGAACACAATCGTTCTCAAAGAAATAAATATAAAAAGGCCAAAGATCAACACAATATAATAGCCATTAAAGACAATACGTTTTTTAATTTTTTGGTAATTTTTTTCCCAAACAATTAAGACTTAGTACACCGGACATTGCCGGAAATTCAAAATTCAAAGTAAAAAGTAAATGTATTAAATAAGGGGGTGGAGGACATCAATCTGGTGCCTCCCAAAAAAAAAAACAAAAAAAAAAACACAGAAGTCTTGTCAACCAGCTTTATATAGAAGGTGCGGGTTGGCTTTTGGCAACAAATAAATCTATTTTTTTTACATGGTCCGATTGTAGAATCGGGGCTTTGGCAGAAGTGTGGGAGGAGGCTTAACAAAGGTCAGCTGACCCACCAGTTCTAGTCTTAACTCTTCCCCCAATCCACTTATGGGTCTAGCCCATATGGAGTTCAAAACACCAGCTAGATCTTGCAAACGAGGATTTGGGTAAATAATAAATCAACCAGGACCCAGATATATAATTGGGGTCTTATGGGAGTGAATCTTTGCACCCTGTCCCAAAGTTCGGCCAACCCATCCCCCAAGCCCCTCCAACTGTGCTGCTCATGGAAAACAGTAAGAAATCTGCTATCAATCTTATAAGAGTTGTAGTCAATACATCTGAGCATAAAATTAAAATAAAATTTGCTTGGTCTGAATGATTAAGTAAATAAACGATATATTTAATCTCGGTGGTGAAAACCTCATAGTTCGTTCCTCATAGCGAATTTTTCGTATCTGTAACTCGGCAAATTTCAAATTTAAATGTAACTAAAAGTACCTAATTCGTTTTAAGCACTTTGTGTGACACGAAGTGGTAACTTTTAGATGCGTTTAATAATACTGACATGAAAATTAAAAGAGTTTTAAACAATCGATATTCAATATGAAATGAACTTTTAACTTCGTCAATTGTTAAAATACACTTAATGAAATATATTTTTTATTCACTTGTACCAAGAAAATATCATATCTTTATTTTACTATAGACCGTAATAATCTTGATAATTCACTCTATTGGAATAGGAATTTTCACTACGCGTCAATATATATATATTGAGAATATTTTGACCAAGAAATTTACATATTCTATATGTAAGCAAGTTTGTGTGGTTTTTTGTTAGGGTTTAACGCCATTTTTCAGCACGCAATAGGCTATACATGTCGGCCAGTATTATTGGAGGAAGAACATGGGAAAAAAAACCCAGAAAAAACCACCGACCCACGAGAAGCTACTGGCAAGCTTGCTCACATAACTACATTAGCCGAATCTTAGACCCGAACCCATGCAGACAGAGGTGAGACGGCAGTGATCCGTAACGGAAAGCGCAAAAGACAACCCATTAAAAACACGTTAGTGGTCTATACGTATATATGGCATTACTCATATTATCGAATTAAGTTAAAATCCAACAATAGACATGCTATTTTTTAACAAATCTTGTTTTGTTCATCTTTTTAAGTGCTGTTGTAACTTGCAATGAGATGGAGAAGTATGAGTTCTGGCAATATTTTCTATGTAAATGTACACAAACACATACAGCTCATAAACGGTCGACACTTTTCATTATCACGCGGGATGCTGCAAGAAATGTGCTAATTCAGCCTGTGATAAATATTGGAGCAAACTTTTAGAACATGAAATAAGTACATTTGATTGCTTTTAGTGAATAATGGACATATTGCACTAAAATAGATTTGTATCAACCCGATTAAACATGCCGGACATTAGCTCATTTGAAGCATATTTCTAATTGAGGACACTTCAATAAATGACATGGGAGGGGGATTGTTTTCATCTACTCATTGGTACAAAAACTTTTATGAACACACATTTTTAGAAGGAATTAAAAAAATATTATAGCTTGAAAACAATAGTGCAGCCTCGGTCTTGTAGTGTAATAACTGCCTATGACATTTTAAAAAAAATATAAAAATAAACACGTTTGGAAATGGATGAGCAGACGTTGAGTTTTAAAGGCATATATTTATGATTTCGATAATCTGAAAATATACTGTAATTGTATTCCTTTCTTTTGTTTGGTATAACAATAGGACAGTTACAAATACTGTCGCCTTAATATTGGATTAGACAGAATATGTGTGTGAAGATTATAACGCCTTAGCGATGCTGATAAACATACGTATTACAGTTGTAAAAGGCATATATTTATTAATCTGATCATCTTAATATATAATTTTAGTTTAATATTTTGTTTGGGATAACAATATTGCACTTAGAAAAAATGTCACCTTAATGCTGAACTAGACAGAATATGTGTGTGAAGATTATAACGCCATAGCGATGCGGATAAACATACGTATTACAGTTGTAAAAGGCATACATTTATTAATCCGATCATCTTAATATATAATTTTAGTTTAATATTATGTTTAGGATAACAATATTGCACTTAGCAAAAATGTCACCTTAATGCTGAACTAGACAGAATATGTGTGTGAAGAGTCTGTCGGCATAAGGTTGTTGTGACCATCACAGTTGTGTGTTGACATTAAGGCGACACGATATTAAGGCGACACATGTGTTTCCATTTGTAAATATTATTTTCTGTTTTAAACATGAAAATTTAAGCTTGATAATCGGAATTATACATTATTTTGATGAATTAATATACAAATACATGCTGCCATTTAAAAAACAACATGATGTAATTCTGTCACCCTAATGCTGCTCTGTGACGTGTGTCGCCCTAATGCTGGTTACGTACTCATGTGTGTGTGTGTGTGTATGCTTGTGTAAATGTATGTATGTATATATGTATGTATGTATGTATGTATGTATGTATGTATGTATGTATGTATGTATGTATGTATGTATGTATGTACGTATGTATGTATCACTGACTAACTTACTGACTTTCTTTATTTCCTCTTCAGAAGAGATTTCATTCAGGTAATGTTTAGTAAATACAAAAAGTTATGAACATAGTTTGTGATTAAATTACTTACAGTAGACTATATAGCAACAAAAGCAAAGAGAACGTAATATCAAAACATGGTATCGGTCTTTTTTGTGCTTCTAAGGCTTCTGTCTCAACATTTCTAAAGCACAACGTTTTACGAATTCAACCCATTGGCGAAAATCAAATACTGTAATGCTTGCCATTTGAAAAAAGGCAATTGTCACCACAATATTCCGTTAAAATAATATTATTTTTTCACGTGTGTTCATGACTCGACATATATCGGCCAATTTTGCAAACAGCTTTGAAAATATGTAATGTATATCCATCGGTATATAGAAATGAAATACATTACTTTGGACTGTTCACCAGTTCAGTCGAGTAATTAGGTCAGGGTAATGGCTATTTTTACAAAACTCAACGTAGCCAATAATTGATAAGAGATATTAACAAACGAAACCGATCTTGTAAAAGTGTTTAGTCAAGTTCAACGTTTTATAATAAAAAAAGCTATTATGTGGAAGAGAAACATCTATGAAAAGGATGCAATGTGTTTATAACGTCTTGTTTATGGGGACAAAGTACCTATGAATATAGAAACAGACTATTCTTGAGATTCTCGTTCTAGCGGGAAGTTGATACGTTGGTAGTAGACGATTTTGTACGCGTGGAACAACTTCAAGGAAAACTAGAAACCTGGATTAAAATGCAGAAAGTTTTAATGTATACATTTCCATTTTGTATATAATATATTTATTTGTATGATTCTGAAAGAGATAGTAAATATGATTTTCTAGGTAACAGATTCAAGAAGGTCATGGAGTGGGTCTCCATGTTGACATTTGCAAATCACATTTTCATATTCCTTTAGAGTCGATATGTGGGATATATTTGTACACTGTATGAAGATCGCTTTTCTTAATTATATCACGATCGTACTTTCTTGATACAAATGGATTTTTGACCCAAAATGTCACGTGATCCAATGTTTATAAAGAAATAATGTATCGCTGCCCATAATTATATATAATTATATATATATATATATATATATATATATATATATATATATATATATATATATATATATATATATATATATAACGAGGATCTGTTTTGAAATTGATAGCAAGTAATTTAAAAACAATATTTTCCTTTTCTGTTTGATATCTTCATACTGAATAAGCACCATACAATTTTAGAAAACTAATTATTTGTTTTTCTAACAATGTACAAAACTATTGCAGAAAGAATAGTAATTGAAACACACCATGTGATTTTTATTCACTTGAGGTTTGTGTTGATATGGTTCACATTAAAAAATAACAGAGTGCCAGTTTTATCCACTAATGTAGTATAGACAAGTATCCACAATAACTTGCTTACACTGTTTGTGCAGCTGTTTATGCATCTATCAATATCTACTCAAAGTTATTACGCAAAACTGGACTATACAATGTATAGAAAATATGAATCTTTTAACTTTTACTTAAAATTCTGTTCTAATAATGGTATTCGGGAAGAGCACATTTTAAGAACGACAATATTGTTCATGATCATCTCATGTAATTTAATGATCTCAGATGAAAGACCCCTTGTGTGGTAATACCATCATTTGTTGGAAGTAGGGGTACATCTCTCATTTCACTGTACTTTAAAAGGACCTTCACGGTTACCACATGGAACCATTTACTGTACAGTGTTTACTTACTCAAGATTCCGTGTTATACTTTTAAAACTCAAGAGTAACAAGTTAACAAAATAGTCTCCATACAATGTAGAAAAAAAAAACACTTTTGGAGCGTCTAATTCAAAGTAAAATTCATATTCCTGCGTAGAATGTAATTTAGCTATCATTATATAATCGTTTGTAAATATTATTTTTAGTTTAATTAGGTAGTTGTTGTTTGAAAACTTAAAACTATATCTACTTAATCTTTTTTTTAGGCAAGCTGTTTTTTTTTAAATAAAACTTTTAATATTATAACCAGTGTAACTCCAAACATTGTAACAACTATGCCTATTGAGGATGAGTGTGAAATCTGGAGTGAGATAAACAAAAATACCATGCCTTTAGAGAGAAGGAATGTATATATATATATATATATATATATATATATATATATATATATATATGTCTCTTTTCTTTAACGAGATATTTTTTTCAATTATAAATGATGTACATAATGTCAATGTGGCTAATATACTGGTCTATTTGAGAAGTATGTCATATGTTAGGCAGTGTACTTAGCGACTTTTATTATTCAGTTTTTTCTTGAAATCAATTTTCTTATTTTGTACATATATATGATCCCACATGTCAATTCTCGTAAACATTTATTAAAAATCCATTAATATTACATGTGTTGTCCTTTTCAAAATCAATAGAAACGCTGACCCCTTTCGCAGTTTATTCAATACGTTTAAATTATGTCTGTAGTATGAACTCAAAGCTATGGCATTAATTGATTTAATCAAAAACATTTAAATATATAATTTTAAGAACGCAGTTACCGGTAATGTGTTAGTTAACACAAATATAAGAAAGGGATACACATGGTTTGATCGATTCAGCAACTATATGTATAAAATTAAAATTTAAAAAAAAACACTTAATAAAATGCTCTCTCTTATAGAACTTTTATTCTTATATATATATATATATATATATATATATATATATATATATATATATATATATATATATATATATATATATATATATATATATATATATATATATATATATATATATATATATGCCCATGCGCGTGATAAAAATATAATGTTTCTGTATCAAGAACTAGTTTAATAGAAGAAATACAGTTAAATCACAATTCCCATTAGTAATAAACCCACGTGGAATATGTTAAAGCAGCATGTCAGCATTATCAGAAATCTAACAAGTTTAACACAACTAAGTAAAGACTAACAGTGCTAATTCCATTTGTTTAAACATACGTTCTTTAAATTTAATGTTGTGTAATGTATACATAGTTGTGTCTGAATTATTTCTAATGTCAACGCGTTTATCATAATTGATAAAGATTGCCACTCATTGAAATGGATTGTTTGTTTGTTTGTTTGATTAGAATTTTTTAACGTAGCTTTAACAATATGGGAACATTGTTCAAATCAGATTTGTGTGTGAATAACTAACTTTGAAATATTATTCTAAACGCTAGGGTTGATGCAAATAAAAGAGCAAAGTTGATTTTAAGGTTTGCGCTGGAACCTTTCTGGTTGAGAGTAGTTGGCGATGTCTCTGGTACATTCCTGCAACCTGTTTGGAATAGAAACAAAACACGTCTTTCTTTGATTTAGTCAGTCATTTTATGACACCTGTACATTTTTGCATGTATTAGTCATTATTGGAATGTCAGGCATATCAAATTAGTAGATGTGAAGACCTGTTATGTTTTATTTTATTGTATATCTTGACATTTGAGTGAATACTTGCTGAGACTGGTATTTAAGTTATTACTAAATTAAGATCATCAAAACATTAAAGCATTTATTGGATTATTACTCTCTTGAATCCTTGATCAAATCCTGAATATTTCATTAATTTTCTTGAACAATAGATAAATTGGATCAAAATTAAGGCTCTTTGATCTAAATTTTAATTCGAAATATTGTTGGGGAACATGATTTCGCCCAACACACATACGTAAATATTGGGAAGCAAGAAATTATTAGAAAGATTTTAGACCATTCATTTACTGATATTACTGGAAGGCAGTCGTATGAAAATGTAGTTTAGAAATTAAATCTTTCTTTGCTGGCTTGATCGCAAAGCTATTATGACGTATGATTTGATGATGTTTATCTGGAAGACTGAAAGTCCGGCCAACCATGTGTACTTCTAACAATAATCGAAACTAAGCCACTATACCAATATTGCATCATTTTTAATTTTTAGTTTTGTTTTCGTCAATGTTTTTATGCTTCAAATTAGAAACATCGTCTGCTTGTCTTCTTTCTACAATCAAACACTAAGGCTTTAATGGGTACGAGCTTTGGGACTCTAGTACACAAAGTTGCAGATATGTAGAGCTAGGTTCGTGAACATGTCTACCACGTCTCATCGAAACCTTCCTGGGTTCTTTTGAAAAGTCAAATTTAAAATATCAGTAATTTTTATTAAGTGTATTCATATATTTAGTATACACATTACGAATTTCACATCAAACAGAAAATACTATTAATAGGATTTTACTTGTCTATCAATCTCTGCTCACTAGTCAGAACAAGGTATTAAATTCAGTGGATTGCATTATCTTAGCTAGCCATCACGGAGAGTGGTTGTTTTACCTTAGCAATGGGTTGTTGACATTCATTAGTGGGAAATTTGGGTTATATGAGGGAATCGGACATTCTTTATTCCATAGATCCAAGCCCATCCCCACCTTATTACGCAATGAATGCGATATCATTCAATTAAAATTCGCTCTTGTGAAAGCGTCCTCTCTTGTACTTTAAAATAGCCGTGGTAGTAACCTCAAGAATACATGATATACAATAAAAATATAAGTTATATTGCTTTCTGCAAAGAATATTTAGCTAAAATGTCTTTCAACGTGTCAGAAAGAGTTGTCTTGTCTATGTGTTGAGTAGTCTTGGGTCGAAATTGTCTTCAGGTCAAAGATCTAGTCGTTTTAGTATTACTGGAGTACTCATTCTAGTATTAACAGACACGCGCATACTGAAAAGCAGACATCGGACATATACAGATAAAATATTATGGAAATACCTGCGTAGTTTTCTCTGGTGGACCATTTGAATTCAGACTGCGTGTCATTGCAGATAAGGCACTCATCTTTTTCATAGATTGTTCCTCTTATGATACAGGCGTGGTCAATGAAACAGTAACCGTCCTGTAATTTCACACAAGCAATTACTTAAGAACTACGAACATGACTAAAAGACAAGAACTAATGGTACTTGAATTTAAAGACTTCTAACACATCAAAACCTGTTAACGAAATCAATGGGGGTACTGTGTAGATTGCATAAATAGATTACTATTATAATAAGTCTTCTTTGTCACGGTAACCTTTGAAAGCACTTTGTCCGCTTATTGTTCACATCATTTACATAGCACAAATGAGGGAGCAAGGATCCCACCAATGATCATGCATATTGGGCCATTGTTAGGTGTAAGACACTCGTGTCGTTATCAATGTGATATATCTAATGTTAAAACATTTTTCGTGCACTTTGTGCAGCACAGATATAGGTATAGATATCATAAAGATATTACATAAATATATCACAATGGGTAAAGAATACATTAGTTTGAATGATTGTAAAATTCATGGATAGAATGTGGAATCAGGTTTTAAAACTCCGTAGAACAGGGCCATCGAACCAACCATTTGCGTATTAGCTACATCGAATTTATTTTCTCTCATTGAGCTGTGAATAACTTGGCCTACGTTTTTCACTACCAGTAGGAACAACTAAGAAAAGGTGGTTTTGAAAAGAAGCCTTTCGCAGGGCAGCTTCTAGCCCGCGACATTTATAATGGACAACGTTTTTCAAGAAAGACTCCTAGTGACAATGCAAAGTAAATCCGTATAGATTAATGGTTTGATATATGTCATATAAAGCTTCAAAATAAATACAACATAACGTTTAAAGAACAAAAATAGTGTTATAACAAATATTTGAAAAAGGCAATAAAATGGAAACTATTTTAAAACTTGCTATATGCAAAATACCTTAATTAGTTAAACAACCTTAAGAAGAAAACATGATTTATTATCATTGATGGATCATATTAAATTAGATACGACACTAAACATATGTGTTCTTGCTTTTGTTTTCTTCCGTATATTTCTCAAGTATCCAAACTTGGTGTCTGGATTGACGATATATGTCGCAATCATTCGATCTGTTGCATGTTGAGCCTGACATTACGTGTATCACTGGTCATTTTCATGATATATGATATTCAGCATAAATCATATATACTAATTGTAAAATCAGTTGACATCAAGTAAAATGACAGTCATTTCGAAACAAATATTCGGCGATAAACATGATAGTAAGATATCAAACCACTTACATGACCTTGAACTACAGAGGTCAGATTGAAGTGAAGTGTCAGATATATACTGAATGACAAAACAGAGACAAGTCACAAAGGTTACGATCTGATGATGCCCAACATAAATATTATCTCGAAGCCACTGTTATACATGCACAGCTAATAAACGTACCCATGGAAATTAAAAAAGTAAATAACCTACATAAGGTATAATTAAGTTTATTTGGCAAGAATCCAACTTGTTCAGATAAGGCGAGAATACATGATGCGGAAGTTGCTGATTCGAAAAGAGAATCTACCAGATCTAAAGCTAAAATGTATGAAGAAACAACAGCAAATAGTGATAGCTTACAAGAAGATACTTTTTGAAAGAGGAAGAGAGGGAAAGTGTTAAAAGAAAAAGAGCAATAATATTTGTACATTTACATTTCTCTAGAGATATTTAAGATTTATTCAAACATGAGAAAAAAATGGCATTTCGTGAAAAGCTAAAATACTCCTTTAGTGAAAAGGGTACAACTATAGTCGGTACAACAGGTATGTCACTATCAGCTGCAGCAAGGCTTCTTCAGGAGGATGAAAATGAATAATTCTTTGAGAAAACCTGAAAAAGGACGCCATGCGTATTTTTAGTGAATTGTCCGAGGTAGTGAAATTGCCAACTTAACAAAGTGGCTATTAAAAAACGCTAGACAGGTTGTATCTTTACTTCCTAAACATTTTATTTAAATCCTGATATTATACCTCTTGAGCAATATATATATATATATATATATATATATATATATATATATATATATATTCGCTAACATATATATTGCACTCGAAATTAAACAATTTATTTGATGGTTTAGAGAACATCATCTTTCTTGAACAAAAGAGAGATCAAGAGCAAATATTTACGTAATGGAGGATAAATTAAACAAATATAAGATATTGAAAGTAAAGTTCTCATGAAGGAATATTTATTAGGTTGATCACTCTTTACCAGTACTGAAACAATCGGAACTTAACATCTCACATTTCACTGTTATGGCTAACTTCGAAGACAAAATCCTACTCCAACACACGATACGAAAACTCCTGATCGGCTCTCTAAAACTTAATGGCCACATATTGGACGTCGTCTCTAAACGTACACAGACCAATTCTAATTTAAATAAATCTTGCTAAAAGCAGGAAACAAACGACATCCTGCTAGTACAGATGAAAATAGGATGGCACATGATTAATCAGAAAATATTTACTGAACAAGAAATATGGTGGCACATAAGGACCTTGGATAATATATACTAAATACAAAAACATAAAACTACAGTATGGCATGAAAACTATCTGATATACTTGTGCGGTTCAGCCGATTCAACCTATTTGATAGAATTGCGCCGTCACTAAGGAAACCATGGGGGCAAAGTGGTTGACCATGACGTTTTGCGTTACGAAATAGACCGACCATTACTTTACACACTAACGATTAATACTTAGATGTATGTCTACTAATGTCGGGATTTGGTCAAAACTCCACAGTTTGCGGTAATGGTGGTTCGGCGTCAGTCGGAAGAGTCGTCCATTATTCAGTCAGCCATACTAAATTGTCAATTCCTTAATCTTGTCTGGGAAGGAACTACAAAAAGTCAGTATTACACGAATAATTCACCACTGTTACACTATTAAGCTCAGGTCATTGATTTGATAGATTACACTATAATTCACATGATTTCGCAAGGAATACGTCACAAACCTTTAGGCAATCTAGAAATCCATCTGAACATTAATGTACTACGCTCAATCACAAAGTTCTTTCCCCAAGAGTAATAATACACAAATATTCACTCGTGTAGATTCACACCACATTTGCAAAGTCGTTAAGACAACGATTATTGTTAACGGACATATTCTTAAATTAGCAAATGTGGCAAACATGAATTATTTTATCTTTTTTAAAAAAAACATTAAGTAACGAATCGATATTCACAATTCTTATTTAAACTTGAATTGCTTTTCTTGCTTCTCATTCGTATGACTTATCTGTAAAGTTTGCAAAGCAGATCAACAGTATTGTATGCTTCATAAATTGAAACTTGTCAGATAAATCAAAACCAAAAACCTGTGTTGATAGTGATGGACGATTTGATGGTCTGATGTCATTTGTTTATGAACATGTACAATTTTGCTGTGTGTAAATCTTTACGAAATAATCCCGCGAACAAGTTAGACAATTATCGGTATATGGTAATATTTATATCTAGCACAAAATTAAAACTTACAATAGGACATTATGGTTATTTTATTTCAGATGCATTACAAGTCGCCAATCATATCCTTTTATCCGAAAAATATTCTGTTCTGATTGAAAAAAGTCCTATGAACCAACAATAGCTAAATAGGTGCATGATATAACGGTAATGTACACCGATATGTATGTTGGGAAAATGTTTGTCTGCAAACGATTCTTACATTTCATGAATAAGTGCTATCAAATCTATAAATAATAATATAATAATATCAACACATGCCTGGTGGGCTGATTTATCAAATTTCATCGAAACACGGCCCAATCACCCAATATACAAATTTGTTTCACCTTCAAATGACCACGTATATACTTATACCTTAGAATATCTATACTAGTCGTAAATAAATGTGATTTGCTGGTTTGCTTCAGAAGAGGGCTTGTTTTGATTGGCTAATTGCTCGGTTTAAGAAATACCTTATCAACATAGACTTCTCATAATGACGCAAATACTGAGAACTATCCATTCTATAACGAAACCTTAAATACAAAATATCACTTACTCTGGATTTGTTAAAAACTTTATACTTGGCAAAACTCACAATTTCTATACTTTAAAGATGATTTCGTGGCATACTTATGTTAAAATAAGAGAAGATAAGAACATCTCACCTGAAGTCCAAATGTTAACGTAGTGGAAGTGTTTTCAGGAAGTTGGCATTCAGAGTTATACATATAAAGATCAAAATCTTTCCCGTAGTTCAGACCATCATTGCTAACAGAGATCGTGTAACCAATCACAAAACGATCTGAAGCCTGGATGTTTATTGGAAGAGAACGTTTCTTCCTCCGAGTTTTCTGCACGGGACACACTACCTCAAACAATGTCTCATGCTCAGCAGGAACGTAGTCAGTTTTCTCGAATGTCTTCTTCCCATTGTCAGACATCTGAAAAATTCAATATTAAATGTTATCGAGTTGACATCAAGGATATTTATGTTATTTCACTTAGAGATTTCAAAGCTCAAACATAAATATCCGTCTGTGCTGGTACATGAACATACGCTACAAAATAATTACAAGCATGTGGAATAAAAATTAAACAAGAAGCAGACTTACCGTAAATGACCTTATCCTGCATGTTAAATTCTCCCCCTCCACAAATATCTCTCCGTACACAAAGACATGATCACATTCAACGTGACGTTCATCGCAAAGCCCGTTATCCAAGAGACCAAAAATGTCTGGCGGCTCCTGAAGATTTGTGGAACAGTCACTGGCACCATATCCAGGTTCACACATGCAAGTTCCTGTTGAATTATAATGTAATATACAATTGGTTTACTTTCTGTCTAGCTTTTACGCATCACGACAATTTTCTTCTTTGTGTGTGTGTGTGTATATATATATATATATATATATATATATATATATATATATATATATATATATATATATATATATATATATATATATATATATATATATATAGTGTGTGTGTGTGTGTGAGTGTTGGATTAGCAGATTCTTCCATGTACCTTTTGTATCAAGCAAAGGTCCGTAAAGCGCTACTTTATTGGGAAAAGTACAGCATATATAAAGGTTGATAAACATTTCTAATTTTCCAGAACTATACGATTATGCTTATGCTTTTATTAGTTATAATTGTCCATTACTTGCAAAAATGTTATTATTGACACCATCATACCGGTGAAATTGTATCGATTGCTTTTGTGGCCTAAGTTAATATTTTTACATTAAGCCGTGGATGTTTGTAGAATATAATCATATTTTACTTATCCAATACACATGTTCTGTAACTAGGGTAGGATTTGAATATAAACAGATCGTGACATTAAATTGATTCTGGGTTAGACGTTGGAGGTACAGATCCAAATAATGTGCGTAATCCGTTATCTTACTGCAAGCGAATCACGTGACTAGTTTATCCTAGCCCTGACCATTGAGGTGAGGCCAAGTCAGAATGCTAACAATCGACTCTATTTCAAAGTGATAATATTTCCTAAATTTAAGGTCATTATGATGCGATATTTTTTTATTATTACCAAATTCAATTCACATGACACTGACAAATTAATGCCTTCATTGGAAAGTTAGTTTACATTGGTACTCATATAATATCAAATATTGACGTATGGTTTACCATTGACACAGTGGCCTCTGTTGCTGCACATCGATGGGCATGCCTTCTCCTGTATTTCTGCAACAATTCCACTAGCTTCTTCGACCTCGCGGAAAGTGTTATTTCTTGATATTTCATTCAAACATTGTTCTCTCATGGATTCCCTAGCCGATTCAGACCAAACAGTTGTGTTCGTAAGCTGAGAATAAAGAATTGACTCAAGAGCTATGTTACCATATTGTTAAAGTTGTTTTCGCTATTAGTGACAGGGACTCCTCATTTTTTTATTTTTCTCGAACCAATTTAAGGGAATGAATCTCAACCATTATGTCCAGAATGATGGACCTTGTAGAATATACGGCTGATTAAAGCCAATAATTCAGACTCATAAACAGTTGTGCTAACAGCAAATGCACATTCAATTTTATTTTTGACGTCTTCACTTTAAAAAGAGAGTTTATAATCGTTTTAAGTCACATTATATTTAACAGCTGATTGCAGATTCTGTTTAACACATGCTTGCTTGTAATGGCTTGTATTCAAAATTAGTTTATTGAACAAAACATGTCAAAATGCCACCATGTGACACCTTGAATATCGATATATAATATGCCGATACCATTGATTTAAAAAATAATAACATAAACGGTACGTATAGTTTCATAAAGTGGAGAAAAGATGAAACATTTTTAAAACATGATTGTGTTAAGATGGATAATAGATTAATTTATTCTCTTAGTTCCAAATTCCTGCATATGCTACCTACCAGCAAGGAAGAGGATTAACGGTACTTACAACTATATCCACGGCACAGGTTTCAACATTTTTTTCTGAACGTGTAGAGGGAACGTTTTGACACAGTGTATATATTTGACTTTTGTTCATGTAACCTTGGCAGAAAATCAGGGCTTCTTCTTTTGTCATGTGGATACTTTCTTCCTGCTGACACAACACAAAGGACATTCTTCGTGTTTGAATTATATATATATATATATATATATATATATATATATATATATATATATATATATATATATATATATATATAGATAGATAGATAGTAGATAGATAGATATAGATAGATATATATCTATATATATATATATGTTTGTGTGTGTTTGTGTGTCTGTGATGATGATGATAATGATAATAATAATAATAATAATAATAATAATAATAATATTAATACTAATCACCAATTATAAGTTATATGATTCTATGTGTGATAGTGACAGAGAAACGTATATAATTGAAACCCTTATCCTGGAACTATAGTCAGAGGTACAAATAATCCACTTAACCACAAAATAAAGATTACATTATTATAATTGTTATGTATTTCTAATTATTATTATTTGTTTTTTCTTTCTCCATTATTATATGTTGTGCATAATTGTACTTATGTGATCTTATCAAAATAAGGCTAATTTGTTATGCACAGAAAATAATACATATTTAATATTTCACTATAGATGGGGATTAAATATTCCTATCATTGTTAATGTAACATGCTTATCTTAATCGGACATTGGCATTTATATTGATAAACCGGATGTAGCTGATGTTTTCTACATTCTTAATTATAATTTTAGTAACTGAGTTTGTTGACAACTTAGAATTGTCTAGAAATGAACTTGTGATTCTCTAAGTGGTTATACTCAAAGTGTCTCAGTTTGTTCAAAAATATGTTGTTATTTGAGAAATTACACATTATCGATTTAACATCTTTAGCAGAATCGTTCTTATTGTTGTATTCAGTATTTGAGTTTGGTGGAAGTAATTAGTCAAATTGTTATTCACTGGAATTACAGCTGCAGTTCAATAATATTCTTTGACGGAAACATTAATGTTGAAATATAGTGAATTCAGACAAAGACATCTTGGAGTATATTTTTTAGATACATCGAAGACTGTTAGCACATATCCACACTTCAGGCCACATGTACATTTGAGACTATATGCACATGAATTTAGTGATGGCTCTTGTATGGATTACCCCCCGAAATTAATTACAACTTTATTCATTAGGATTTGGGATATACATTTTTGGACACTTTTGGGACCTAATACTCAATACTATATTTTTCAAAATGTTTCAGTGTACTTGGTAAGTACATTATTGGTTGAATTTTGCAAAACTTGTACCATAGTTTCACAATTGCATGTTAATTTGTATGACTTGACAGACCATGATATCCTGATAGAATGACCTAAACGCAAATCTCTACCAAGTACACTTGACCGCTTAATATTTATTACGGTTGCCTTATTTTCACATTACACGTTTATATACTGATTAATATGACTCCACATGGAACAGTGTCTGAAATAGGAACTAAATGCAACACAAAACAGTGTTTACTCAAGATGGATTGACTAACATACACCATTAATTCATAGGCCATACTTGATTTGCACTGTGTTCACTGTAATGACGATGCTTTACCTGATTTGTTGTGGAACGCCTTATACGATCAGTTGGTGAGGGAAAACGATCTTTGGCTAAAATTGAACGTCTCCGCCGTGTATTTATAATCTTGCAAGCCCTTGTGCCCACTTTGAGACCTGAACGACATTCTTGTGTCGTATGTCCACCGCATGGGATGGGCGCATCAGCTGTTTGTTCACTTTTATTCCCACATACACATGCATATGTTACCCATGGTGAGAGGTTGTTTTTGACATCTTGAGACAGATTAAAGAGGTTTTCGTTTGGTCGCACCCTGTTGCAATAATAGCAATCTTGATGTACTTAATAATAATAATAATAATAATAATAATAATAATAATAATAATAATAATAATAATATAGAGGACTTTGTACGGCGCCTAATATTTCGAAGCTCTAAAGCGCATTACACCATCAATAATGATATGACTACACTACAGAACAACAAATGACAAAAACAATGAAATTAGAAAACATAAAAACATGCTGAAAACATAAGATACAAAACATGATTAGGTCGCTAAGTTTGTCCCTGCAGTCGAAGCAGGTGAGTCTTGAGAGCACTCTTAAAAGGGATCACTGTGTCTTTTTGTCTAATTTCAATGGGCAATTCGTTCCACGTCGCCGGGCCCTGGTGTGCAAACGAATGTTGTCCATATGACTTTGTTTTCACCTTGGGAACAATGAGTATACGATTATCAGAAGATAAGCGTAAGGATCTAGCTGGTGTATACACATGGGTGAGGCTGGATAGGTATGTTGGACTGGAGTCTGTCATTGAAACATAGCACAGAGAACAAATTTTGTGTTTGATTCTGTATCGAATTGATAGCCAATGTAGGGTACTGAGCAATGGCATCAACTGAAATATATTTACGAATGGAACTGATGCATCTCAGTTCAAGATATGCAGCCTTGCATATGTTCATGACATGTTGGTGCAATATGAGAGTACTGTCTAGAGTAACGCCTAGGTTCCGTACTGACTGAGAATTTAATGTTGGTGTTGCTGATATTTATTGTCTGCATACACATGGGTGAGGCTGGATAGCTATGTTGGACTGGAGTCTGTCATTGAAACATAGCACAGAGAAAAATATATGTGTTTGATTCTGTATCGAATTGATAGCCAATGTAGGGTACAGAACAGTGGTGAGGTGTGCTCTGATCGAGGTACTCTAAAGATGATCCGTGCAGCTGTGTTTTGAACCTTTTGAAGTTTCTGGAGTAAATATTGTGACGATCCAGACGGAATTGAGTTACAATAGTCCAGTCTTGAAAGTACTAATGAACACACAAGTGTTTTAGTGGCATCAACTGAAAGATATTTACGAATGGAACTGATGTGTCACAATTCAAGATATGCAGCCTTGCATATGTTCATGACATGTTGGTGCAATGTGAGAGTACTGTCTAGAGTAACGCCTAGGTTCCGTACTGACTGAGAATTTAGTGTTGGTGTTGCTGATATTTACTGTCTGATTTAAAGGATGTGAACGAAAAAGTCTTTGTATTATGATCAGAATAGCGTCAGTTTTATCATCATTCATCTGTAGCTTGTTACATGTCATCCATGATTTCACATCAGAAATGCACTTCTCTACTCCATGGATGTTAGCATCAACTTCAGTTGGGTGGCTCGACTTGTATATTTGGGTGTCATCAGCGTAAAATTGGTGCGACACTGGGTGATGATCTATGACACTTGAGAGCGGCTGAGTGTATAGAATGAAGATAACAGGTCCAAGAACAGATCCCTGCGGCACACCACAACATACGTCAACTGGGCTGGAGTGTATTCCATTTGTAGATATAATTTGTGTCCTGTTGACTAAGTAGGACTTGAACCACTGTAACGCTATATTCTGAATGCCAAGCACATGCTGGAGACGGTGAAGTAATATATCATGGTCTATTGTGTCAAATGCTGCAGATAAATCCAGGAGAGTGATGACTGTAATCTTTCCACTATCCAAAGCACATCAGAAATGCACTTCTCTACTCCATGGATGGTAGCATCAACTTCAGTTAGGTGGCTAGACTTGTATATTTGGGTGTCAGCAGCGTATAATTGGTGCGACACTGGGTGATGATCTATGACACTTGAGAGCGGCTGATTGTATAGAATGAAGATAACAGGTTCAAGAACAGATCCCTGCGGCACACCACAACATACGTCAACTGGGCTGGAGTGTACTCTATTTGTAGATATAATTTGTGTCCTGTTGACTAAGTAGGACTTTAACCACTGTAACGCTATATTCTGAATGCCAAGCACATGCTGGAGACGGTGAAGTAATATATCATGGTCTATTGTGTCAAATGCTGCAGATAAATCCAGGAGAGTGATGACTGTAATCTTTTCACTATCCAAAGCACATCAGAAATGCACTTCTCTACTCCATGGATGGTAGCATCAACTTCAGTTAGGTGGCTAGACTTGTATATTTGGGTGTCATCAGCGTATAATTGGTGCGACACTGGGTGATGATCTATGACACTTGAGAGCGGTTGAGTGTATAGAATGAAGATAACAGGTCCAATAACAGATCCCTGTGGAACACCACAACATACGTCAACTGGGATGGAGTGTATTCCATTTGTAGATATAATTTGTGTCCTGTTGACTAAGTAGGACTTGAACCACTGTAAGGCGATATTCTGAATGCCAAATACATGCTAGAGACAGTGAAGTAATATATCATGGTCTATTGTGTCAAATGCTGCAGATAAATCCAGGAGAGTGGGAACTGTAATCTTTCCACTATCCAAAGCAGAGAGAATGTCACTAAATACTTTCCGAAGAATAGTTTCCGTTCTGTGGCAAGGGCGATATGCAGACTGTATATTGCTAAAAAGACTGTTTGAATTCAAATGAGATACAAGTTGAATTTGAACAACCTTTTCTAAGATCTTTGATATGAAAGGGGGATTAGAAACTGGGCGGTAGTTCTTTAAATCGTTATGGTCCAGTGTTGGTTTCTTCAGCAGTGGCTTTACGATGGCAGTTTTGAAAAATGATGGGAATTCCCCTGATGAGAGAAATATTAATAACATCAGTTAGTGAAGGCAATATTGGGTCTAAGCACTCAAGCAACAGTGATGTCGGAATTGGATCAAGTTCACAAGACTTTGGTGCACTTTTCATCACAATTGTCCATACTAAATCTATAGAAACAGGTTCAAATGCTCCTAACGGTTGTCGCTGAAATTCTGCATCATAACTGTATGGTGACGAATCAGTTGAAATTGTGCTGTCAAGCGAATCTCTAATGGTTTGATCTTTGTCATCGAAGAAATTTTCAAATTGATCTGGTAGGTCTAGTGGAGAGAAGGTTGTTGGAAGTGGTGTACATTTGTTCCTTGACATTAGTTTGTTAGTTATATGGAAGAGCTCTATGCAGCTGGAACTCTCTGTGATCTTAGTACTGTAGTGGGATGATTTGGCTAAATGGACTATGTTTGTGATGTTTTTAGCGGCTTCGTAGATTTGTTTATGAATAGTGAGTCTGGTGGAAAGCCAAAGCCTCTCTGCTTTTTGGCGATGTCTTTTAGCAGTGCGAAGCTGGTCCCTAACACTTCTATACCAAGGAGAACACTTTGTTATTGATTCTCTGCATTTGGTGGCTGGGGCATGTTTTTCAAGCAATGCACGCAGGCAGTTATCAAGTTGTTCCGCTGTTGGATGTAAGAAAGTTGTTAGGTTTTCTTGGATGTCATGCATGAATCTGGTTCTATTTATCATACGGAGGTTTCTCTTAGTAGCAAATAGAGGTAGAGGGTTAGGGACTGATACGTCGAGATGGCATACAATGCAGAGGTGAACCGATACTTATTACATAATATATAGGCAATACAATAACGTTTGAGGAAATGAGCAACATAGTAAAATATGTGACTGCAAAGGACAATATATCAATTAATTCATGGCAGCTTGTCACATACTGCATTGATATCTACAATATGTAGAAACAGACAAAATACGAGTTATTTAGATTGCCTTAAGAACATCTCTACACAGTCTGTCTAATCCCGAATCAAATGTTCGTCTGGATTTACACCTTTAAAAATATATTATCATGAAAAATATAAATAGAAACAATACAGCAGAAGTAACCATCAGTACTTATAATAGTGTGCTATATATAATTAATTGTGTTCCTGACAATTTTATGTACTGTTTAAGCTCGTGCAAATGTGTTTCATCTGTGTGTGGTTTTATGTGTGTGTGTGTGTGTGTGTGTGTGTGTGTGTGTGTGTGTGTGTGAGAGAGAGAGAGAGAGAGAGAGAGAGAGAGAGAGAGAGAGAGAGTGAAAGAGAAAGAGAGAGAGAGAGAGAGAAAGAGAGAGAGAGAAATTATTGATGAGTTGTCATGCTTTATCTACCCGTCGCAAGTTTTTGTCGAATCTTAACTAACTTACCCCAAATAAAAATAGACAGTCGATCGATCTCAACTTGGACTATATGCGCATACCTGTGCAATTTTATTATGCTACCAATTAATTATTGAGATCGGAAAGCATGTGTTACTTCGGTTTTTATCATCATTTCAACCAGTTTGTAATTGAAATGGCAACAACTTAACTATATTATAATATCATTAAAACTAGTTTATGGTTAAAAGATACTTAACATTGGGAATCTAAAAGGCCATCATGCAAGTTGTACAAACACCTTTCCTTTTTTCCACAGCTATAGAAGTAGCCAGGTATTCTGCCCACCCAAGATGCTCCGCACACACCGTTGAATGGCATATATTCGTGGGAAAAGTTGAAGACGGTGACAGTAATAAAACGTGAATTGGTAATATTTACAGCAGTGTCGCCATCGAGGTTTTCATTGTATTAATCACAACAATGCCAAGTACGGAATGTTCATTTAAAATAAATGTCACAATGCAATACTGCAGGACTTGTGGGGTACTTTTAAGGTGAGAGGTTGCTCAATTGCATGGTTGTGCTCTAATTATCTGTTTTATAGATTCGTTATTTCAATAAAAGTTTGTCTAGTGGCAGTACAGTTGCAAATACCGATTAACTGATTTAATATTGTTTTTGGCCAACGCAGAGCATCATGGTCGGCCAAGGTACATGACTGATACCGAAACTCACCCACATTAAACGATTCAGGAATTAAGTATAATTCGTAAACGCAATGTACATGTATTCATATATATATATATATATATATATATATATATATATATATATATATAAATGTTTTGTTTCTTCTGGAATTTTATAATTTCAATAAGCAAAGGCTATTTTTAAAAAAATAGATCCCTTAATGGAAAATAAATTCTCCTGTTATGATAATTCGTTATCTGTGAGGATTGGTCTCATAATCACCGAAAAAAGTGCCAAATGTAACTTAACATACCGCCATTCATTTAAAAAGCTATCAGGTGGTTGTATGTTCCAAGCGGAATTGCAAGGTAAGTTGACACCGGGTAATGGCCAATTTCCATTTCTCATCCTGAAGTCGTCTGTACAATCATCGCCTGTGAGAGCCCCACACAACCCTGTCGAGTTTGCGCTTTGGTCATGGACGGATGATGTAATGTCTATGTTAAAAAATTTCTGTCCAGGCGACAATGAAAATGTTATATATGTCCCATACAGTAAGAAAATCTGAAAAGGAAACATGATTCATATATATAAGGTAAAAAGTACTCGAATGAAATATAAACGAAGAAAGAGCATAACTACCATATACAGACATATTATCATCATAGTATATCTGAACTGCTGTCACACACAGCGCTAGCACTGCTTAATGACTGAGATTGGAGAAGAAAAGCTTTTTAAAAAAGACCATGACGCCTCAATATTTAAAAATTATTCTTGCTGATCTGTCAGAAAAAAAACTATTTTAGCTGTCTTAAAGGTGACACGAATAAAGAAATTAAGCCTTTTGTTCCAATACAAAAACAGACATAGATGGGAAATATATTTAATGTCAATTTAGTACTTCAATATGAAATGGACAATATTATTTCCATCAATTAGTACAAAAACGTTACTGTACTTCTAACCAGTTTCCTTCAATGATATAGCGCGTTATGAACTCAGTGTTAAACGTTTGTACAAGTCAGTTGGGATGAAGGGAGTGGAAGTAGACAATTCTGTAAAAGGCGAGATGTGTTAATTCGCTGAGGTCTTGTGAATAACGTTTCTTGTGGTTGTATGGGTTTGCATAATACCTTATAAGTATTTCCACTTTTTCTAACATCTAGTACAGAGTCGACACATAAACCATCTTTATAGCCAACAAAGGGGATAGTTTCACACAGGTCCACCACAAATACATCTAAACCAGCCTTCACAGCAACTCCACAATTACAACGGACATTCGCCCATCCGCACCATCTTATTTTCATCTGTACCTGGTATGATAAAAACTAATTTACTTATTTAAGTGTCCTACTTCAACGCAGAAATAGGTGCAATGGAAATAATAATGACTAGCCGATTAAGCAATTGACCATACTGGAAATATTCGGAACAATGAGGTTAAAACAGACACATATAAATGAAGAATTAATGTAAAATAATATTTATGACACGACTGAAGTTACAAAACTTTTACATTTACACTATGAATGCAGTATTCATATTTGCAAGCTCTTTGTGTACTCAAAATAATCATTCTAATTACGCGCAGTACCCAGACAGATGGAAGTTAGCAGAATTCCATAAACCATTCATCTGAAGTATTCACACATCAATATTTAATTTTTATATATCCCAAATAAATTATAAGATATGTTGGCCAGTTTTTCTACGTACGCCACAATAGTCTCAAAATGTGCTTACCTCTGCTTTGTAAAATAAATGTCGATATAGAATATATTCGCCTTCCATTTGGTTTTCAAAAGGCCTAAAATGATAGATAAAAATATGCCTGAGTAATATTTATGAATAACAAATTGTTTTATAAGGTAATGGTATAATTCCATAAAAAATATCTTCCGAGGTTTGTAAACAGTTTCTTCTGATTTTAAATTCGATTATTTTCCCGTTGAACTCATATTCGGATGCAAACCCATATCGCTATAATTGGACGAGGTATGTATTGTAATTCCCAGACATCTAATGTTATATAATCCGGGGTGAATATTTGTTCACATCGGATTTTTTTTACAGCTAACCCAGTATGTATGTATGTATGTATGTATGTATGTATGTATGTATGTATGTATGTATGTATGTATGTATCTGTGTGTGTGTGCACGTATGTGTGTATGAGACCATTTCTTTTAGGAAATAAGAAACTTGTAAACATTTTCCTCTGATGTAAAAGTTATATTTATAAAACTGAATTTAAACTATGTAAGTATTTTTAAAAGCAAACTCTTTCATCGATATTACCTGCTTTTCGACTAAGATTGGGGTGGCACACTATTATACTTCGCCCTTCGGGCAACACACATAGCCGTTGGGGTGTAATGCTATTTTACGTATCCCCAGTGAAGATAGATTTCAGTATTTCTTACGGACTTTTCAAAAGCACTTGATAGCTTGCCCAATGTTACTACTACAACGTCATTATATTATCATGGCGCCACAATTGCTATAAAATCTATTCTCTTTTGTAACTCTTAATTATGTACATATATAACAGGCAATAATATAAAATTCATCTGGGACACAAGCATTATACAAAAATAGTATTAAAGATTAGTATCCACAATAACACCATAGTACGTATTCAGCAGGTTAGTGGGCACAAACATTCAAACTTCTCCATTCAACTTTGATAACTCTACCCAAAGTAACAGTCTATGTCTGTTGAACAATTATATATTTTCACTAGCGAACCAATGTATAAAATCAATACGAATGCAGAATAAAATCAACATTTGGCATGATGTACGTTTAAGTTTATATATAGAAAATAGAATGTACAGACTTATAATAGCTAACATAACAATTGATCTTAACACCACACAACAATCCGAATGTAATCATGAAACAAAATTCTTGACCACGCATTGACCACGTGATGTTTTCTTTCTTCAGTTTTGACAATTTAGGAATATTAAAAAATCCAGCACTCTCTCTCTCTCTCTCTCTCTCTCTCTCTCTCTCTCTCTCTCTCTCTCTCAGTTAAACAGTAAACTTTAGTGTCTATTCAGAATAAACATTCATCCTGAAATATTTATGCCCATACCTTCCATCAAATGTGCGCATGTGCGGATCATTATGTGAAGAGCATACTTTTCCTCTCCAAGTTTCATCTCGTGAGTCGACGATTTCAACCTGAAAATGGTATAATAGTATGTACGTCAGTAACATTCACTTGCTCACTTTACTCTGGTTCAGATTACACCACAGATAGATCCGATCCATATTTTTTGATCATATATAATCCTAATGCTATTGGTGTATTATATTTAATATAAAACGTAGTTTTCATCTTTGAAACTTTGTCGTAATATTTTGCGATAGATATTTCAAATAATCATTTTTATATTACGTCACTAAACAAAAATGAACATAAATTTATAGTTATATGCAACTGAAGACAAACATAGTTAAGAAATATAAATACACGTTGAGTTTTATTTTATTTCAGTATCTTTTTATTATCATCGTATCATTTGGCATGACATCCTCTACTCCCATTTCGTTTATGGATTGGTTTTATTTGTTATCTTTATACCAATCCTTAGTTTAGCCGTCTTACCTATCACGTACTATTGATAAATATTCAAATGAATCTAAAATATTGTTCTAAAGTCTCAAGATACATTGATTTAGACAAAATCGAAAGGTAATGATTGATCTCTAAGAAAGAGATAATAACGATATATAATGTTACCTTGATCAATATTTAGATAACAATTATATTTAAATTCTGTGGTAATTGTAAGAATATATAAGTAATCAATATTTACATAACAATTAATTTAACATGGAGAACATTGCAATAATTATTCTAATTATCATCAGTGCATGGTAATAATAGTAACATAATAATAATAATAATAATAATAATAATAATAATAATAATAAAAATAATTTTCGACGATGATACGACTGCCGTGCTCCAACTTAAAGACTATTTATTATTATTATTATTATTATTATTATTATTATTATTATTATTATTATTATTATTATTATTTGTCTTATGTTTGTCTTAAGCAATATAATACCATAACGAAAAATGAATATTTCATCTTAGATGTAGAAAAATGTACATTATTTATTTTGCTTAGGTTGTTTTTCACAACATGCTAAACTCGATGAATTAATTTCTTACAGAAATAACATGGAGACCATTGGAAACATCACGTGATATTTTGCCTATAAAGGTATGTTGTCATGTAGACTTTGTGTTATTTATAAACTAAAACAATGCATAAGAATATACAACTGGATAAATTAAAAAATTATTTTCTCAGATATTTAATTTATATTAAATATATTTCATCTTGAGGTAAACTAATTTTTCAAACTTGGCCAAGTATTGTGTTATATAGGAAATCCTATTTGAACTACGTCACGAGCTTATCACTACTTCTTTCTTAGACGGACTTTTACGGCTGGGTTATCTGTCGGATTTAGTGATAGGAAGAGAATTTATTTCTGTCATAACAAAACTGAGAATGAAGAATGCACATTTGAATTGTATGAAAATCTTTTGATGCCTCTCAACCTTTGGTTAAAGAATGAATTAATGACGTCATTATATCAAACTGTGCAGATTAACTTGTATATGTTAACAAGGCCCTTTTATATAAAAGAATCATATTTTCTATGCTAAACCAAGCTAACTAACGTTAATAGGAACGTGGATGTATCGCAAGATATCAGCGACATCCTCATGAATGATATATTACGTGCGAAATATCGATAAAGGAGGCAACAAGGAATGAAATGAGACAAAAAGACTTCAAAAACAGAAAGAACAGCTACATTCCACAATGGAGCTCTCACAGAAGTAAATACTGATGTCGGTCTATTAGATCTGGTTGACAATGAACCAGGTGAAAACATCATCCAATTATGTAGTATTGACCTAAATAAACAGCATAAAGAATGAAACGCCATGAATGACAGTATAACAACAGTGAAATATACATTTAAAGTTCAAACAGTTTTAAGCGACCTGATGAAACTCAAACCGACATTATAAATGTGTGTAGTTAAAATTGTATAACTATATAAAACTCAGACACAATGTTTCCAAGGAAAACAAGGTTAACAAATGCATTTATTGGCAACATGATGTTCTAATTGGTATTAGCAGACAAAACCTTTGTTAGTCTGACTCTATGTCCCTGTGATACCCACTGACGTCAGAAAGATTCAGCCTTCGATTGTTGAAGGCTTGTGTACATATAGGAAATTTAAACCAGTGTCAGACAATATGGAATCAAAGTTTGTAAACATAAATAACCAGACATACAACATAAAGAAACACACACTTTATAGGATGAATCAAAGTAAATTGCAAAACATAGCGAGCAAGTTACTGATGCTCTATTCAAAAACGAGACATGGAGATTACGCAATATGACAACATATTCGTATATATTTGAAGATTGCTCGAACTCCGTACAAAGCAAACCACGATAATTCTTGCTAGTGTTCGGCGAGCTACCAAAATATGTTTCATTCTAGTCGAGAATACCCGAGAGACCAGGTTAGAGTAAACTTATCGAAAAAACAAAAACACAAATAGAAAGAAAAATAGAAAAACCAAAGAAACAATAGTTATTTCAGTTTTAATGCTTAAATCAACCAGCCAATTGATATATACTCCCTCTATTAATCAAAGCAACTTTATAATATCTTTTTTCCTTCTCGAGATTTCAGCTGCTAGCAATACAAAAAAGAATCACGACATATTAGCCTCCAGATTGCACCTCTGTCTAAACTGAATTAAGAATATCAAATACTGAGCGTAATCACAGATCTACAACTAGCAATATTCTCACTTGTTTGAGGTTGAGAACTAAACCATTCTTATTGTATTATAACTTACCTTTTTGAATTGTATCATTGTACGTAGAGATAATGTAACAGTGTATCAGTATGCACCGGGGAGAATGTTCAAAGGCATTATATTTTAAATATGATTGATGATTTACAGGGCATGTACATGTTTTAAAACGAATTGTATTTCTTACTACCAAAACTAATTATTAATTCTCTTTGTTTAAAACAGGTATAACAAATTATCTTTAGATCTCAAAGTTGCATGAGCTATTTCAAACTTCAGAATCATAATGTCTCCATAACCAATTTAACTGTCCGACCATTCTTATCTGAAGCCAGACGTAACTTGTAAAAAGTGTCGGTAATTCATCATAATGTGAATATATTTACAGTGACCTTGACATTGATTTGGTCGTTTTGTGATGTTTGGGTTTGGTTGAGTTGTTTGACAATGCTTTCGGTATTAATTACAATCTGAATGAAATCAAAAAGTGATAAAAAAGTTAAACAAGTTTAACGGAATGAAGCGCACAATGTACAAAATAGAAATAATCAGATAAACATATTCAAGTAGAATACAGATTACCGGAGAAAGTAAACTTGCGAACAGGTTCCCATAATATGTTACTGAAAAAATGACAGGCAAGATAAGATCTGCAATGGATACAACCTACTTCAAATCAGTTGAAATAATGTAATGATAGTGTATCTTTATATTAAGGGTGTAATATCCATGCCTTTTAGGAAATGATCTCTAGCCATGCCACTCAATTCATTCATTCATCAATTATATTCGGCATGTCCCTGCTTCCATGTATTTCGTGTTGCATAAAATACTATTTTGTCAGTAAATTGTGACCCCATGTTTACCTGAAAATTAGGCAGAGAATATTCATCCCAAATCCGAGGACTAGTCCAAAATTTAGCAGTCTTAAGGTGCACAAGAAATATTCCCTGCAAGGAATATTCGGCAGAGTCTGCAGCTTTAATAACAATATTATGGGAATTATTCCATTTACCACTGATGATACTAGTCCCACAGTTGTTTCCAAAGGAAGGTCCTTTGCATTTGTATTCATCTGGAACATCAGCTCTAACAGGTAAAGAGCAACCAGTTTTCCCTACACATCCGATTGGTATTGTTGAAGTCAAAGTTACAAGGCCTTGTTCCTTATCATCTCCTCTGACAATCCTTGATTTAACGACGTTAACCTTGAAGAATAAATCAGATAGAATCAAATAAAATTCAATTTATTTAGAAAACGTAGAACACGTATTGATCAGGATGATGATATAAATTTATACGTATGGTTTACGCAATTAGAACGCCACATGTACTTTAATAGACGTGAGTTGTACAATCTTGGTACACTTGCACACTTATTTCCAAATAGTGATATTTTCACATGATTGTATTTGGATGGAGATTTACAGAGGCTATTTTAAAACAAATGAATTGTACCAAGTGATGCGATACATTTTACAGTGTCACTACAGTATTGCTAAACATAAGCGAAGAAACATTTTCTACAATAGGGTGTGTATAATATATGTTGTTTACTTTTTCTCTTCTACTCTGCTCATAGTTTGTGCAACCTCCCGGCCCCCCCCCCTCCACACACCAAAAACCCAGAATGAACTTAATTTTCTTTAATATAGATAAGATCTTTTTTCTTCTGTAGCACATGTCACTCTTCCAACGTCTTGTAAGATTGCAACATAATATAGCAATGATGTCAAAACATAAGAACTGAAAATTTCATGATGTTTATTTAGTATTTTATACACTTTGCTATATATTAGACAAAGAGAGTGAATCTTCTGCATTCACCTAAGTCCAGCCAATTATATGTAGTATTTGCAATAATGGCATATAATTTATAGAATAGAAATATTCAATATATTTCCGGTTTTCATAAAACACAATACTGGTTTAATCATCAGTTCAAATGCTTAAGCATATCTCAAATATGACACTGTCTAAACCTTTAATAAAATTAAATAATAAAATTAAAATATAAGTGTCTCAGATATTTTGGCTCATGCAGCTAAGTTTCAAATCTGTTTATTTCAAGGTGCCACTTGTATTCATTCTTTTCTAAATGCAGTTTTTCCGTTCGGTTCAGATAGCACCCATTCCTAAATACCATTAGTTTTGTATTGTTGAAGTTTGCTTCCATACCAGTTTGTCTTTACAAATGGTTCATTTAATATCTATTCTTGTGCAGTAATCTAAGCGAATTATAACGGTTTGCCATGTCATCTGCACACAATGTCTGACGTGGTAAATACGCATTTACAACATTTATTTCTTAACTCTGAGATAAAATCATTTATAAATATACTAAATAAAACAATGTTTAGCATTTAAATTTGTCTCGTCCTACGCGTGCAGCGAAAATAATATGCCAAACATGATGATGTGTTAACAGAGCTCCTCAAAGATGCACACATTTTGTTTTCTAAAACATTTATCATTTTACCGTGAGACACTTACAGCGACAGATTTCAATGATTAGCTTTGCTCAACACCTTCATTAAATCGGTAAAGAAGCAATACTATCCTCCTTACATTTTTATATGTATTTATACACAGATAATTGTAACTTAAAAATGTTATATTTCGTTCCAAAGTCAGCTAATTCTTCGTCCATGAGATTATTATTCTGCCTAATACTATTTGTTCCCGGATTCAAATACATGTGAAAACACTGGATAGAGCATTGCTTAGAGATATACCTCGGTATTTATATGGGCTATATCTACTCCCGATATTACGTATTGAACAAAAAATACTTGTAGACCGTAACCTGGGCAAATATACCTGGCCGTGAGCTTTGCTTGCAGATACGCTGGTATAAAAGAAGGGTAACTTTATGACTGATGTAACTTCAATCATACACGAATGTGATATTTACCAAAATAAACTTATGTTATCGTCCATATGAAATTTGATAAAGATGTAAGAAGTACTAAACAAATAGTATACATCGATACTAATATAACTACTATAATTACGTTATGACACCGCTCGATGGATAGAGTGTCCGCCTCGGATGCTGATTTTCGTCGGTTCGAACACAGATTACCATACCAAAGACTTTATAAAAATATTGTACAAACAGCTATCTAGCTAGTCGCCCAGCATTAAGAGGTTAGTGTTAGGACTGGATGACCTGGTGTCAGGATAATTTGATTGGGTGGGACATCATGCTACATATTTGCGTCTTGATGCGACAGTGTCGCACTGCAGACATTGTAACAATATGACTGAAAAACAGATAAAGCTACGTTAAAATGAATTTCAACCAGAATCGGAATTAGGACATTTGTCGTTCTGAACGCAGTGGAGGCATACAATGTTCTCTGCCATGGTTATCTTACAACAAGAATGAATATGACCCCAACCCAGCACAAGAAACCAAAACAGCAAGAACAACAAAAATAATATTAGAATAAAATAAAAACGAGTAACGAAAAAAAACTTATAGATCACAAGGCGTGAGTAATGAACGTGTCATGCATTATGAAGCCCTATTAACATAGTGGCTTGTGTGAAGTGTGGGCACAACTTGCGTAAAAAATGTTATGTTGCTGATAGAGAGGTATAATACGATATACGTTGGTAATGCGCATCCTATCTCCTAAGCTATAAAAGGAGAAATAACTTATATAGACACATACCATACGCATACTAGAAGTTATTTACCTGGATTCCATAGTTATGCTCAGAAGCAGCAATGATTTATATACTAAGGAAGCAACTGGTTTTATAATGGAGCTCTTACTCTCGCTGTGTGTGCAGAGTTCCTGCTTAAGATATTATATCATAATTTTACATCCGTTATACTCTGTTAGGTGGATGTTTGCCTATGCATAGGAGCTGGAATGAGAGAATACGTAGTTTCCGATTTACAGTTATGAAAGAACATTTGATCATACGGTTATGTGTATGTTTTAATAGTTGGTTTTAGATCTAACAGTTTTCTACACCTATCATGAGATTTCCATATTTTGCATCTATCTGAAAATGATGCACAAAAATGCAAGGTCGTGCTGAAATTTGCAGATTGATATACACATGTGGATGAGTTTTAGGGGTTATATATATTCTTAAGTTGATTAGTATGTTGAGGCAACGACATTGTTTCAGGCCATCCGCCTGTTTCTGTTATGTTTTAGCCGAAAACAAAATAACGGGAGTTTTCATGGACCATCACGTAGCAGTTCTTACTGCGTAATATTGTTATTTTTCTATAAAGCTCAACGCGATGTTTCAGTGCACGAGAAAGCCAATACGACCGGTTGAGGAAAATATATGAAAACTGGTATGAACCAAGGACTTATTGGACGCTGTTGTTTTTGAATTTATCCAAACATACGCTAGTTTAATTTAAAATTTGCACCATTAATGTCCCCGATTTAATGTTTACCCGTGAAATGATCTACTTAAGTGTTGTATAGTTCTGTTTTAAAATAATTCATGTCATCAAATATGTCATATTATACCTATCTATACCCTCATAAGTTAATGGAGTTTAAAACTTGTTGCAGATCGGATAAGCGTATTTTACATCCATTCTGTTGTTGGTGTGACTAAAAGCACAATGACCATATACCTGTAGTTTACATTCAGATATTGTTATTTCTTTTTTTAAAGGGAAAATAAAACCTTCAAACAGATTTAACCTACTCGGAAACAATTTAATTATAACGCGACAAAAAAGTCACACAAACAGCTGGCATAACCACTGACAATGTAACTGATTTCGTCAGAATCGCATATCACGCTGCGGTGAGTATTATTTATATATTCATCCATCAACAGTTTTACTACAGTAAAAGAAGGTTTGGTAATGTAAATGTCTATTCCGTTAAAATAATATTAAAATGTATCCAATGATAGATAAGGTGCAGAACTCAAGCTGGTAGTTATTACACTTTACTTCCGAAGCTGTAGCTGGTTCTGATGGTTGGGGTATTAACTGAATATCTACTGGATTTGCAATTCCTGCAAAAATGTGTTTTTTACCACAATGCTCAGAAACATAACAATGATCCTGACCTTTCCATTGGCATAAAAATGAAATTTATGGAGTATTTTTCGATGTCTATATTATAAGTCTTCATCAATTTTTATACTAAATATGCATTACATTTTTAATCTGCCATATGCGTCTGGTACATTCTATTTTTATGAGAAATGGTTACACTTGGTAGCCGTTGGATTTTACCTGAAAAGTTAAAATTGGTTTCTTTTGCAGATGAATTTAGCTTTTATTAACTGTTATTCCAGTTAAATCTCGCTGTCTTTACATATTCCTTTCATGCATGATTTCCAATCTAGTTTCTTCATTTCCTCTATTAGGTTTTTGAGTCTCCATTAGAGTAATTTTAAATACGTTCAGACGTGAAATTAAATGCATGCAATATCTGTATATTTAGGCAGAGGGATAGTGTATTTAAGTTTCTGCATGCGTAAGTAAGAAAATTAAGTCACTATGACCATATTTCACCTGGTGTATTTGAATATGTTATATGGATAATCCTAAGTTTACAATCGGATATTAATCAGTAAGACCTTCAAAACCAAAAATTTTAAGACAAAAAAACCACAAAAGCAACAAAAGCAAAATAAACAAAACAAAACCTCCCCCCCCCAAAAAAAAAACAACAAAAAACAACAAAAACAACAACAACAAAAACAGAAACATACTTACATTGTGGTTAGTTTGGAAACAACATTTCATTATGGTAACAAAAGTAGGTCACCATCATCTATATTACGATTAGGAGGATTACGAGGATACAAGCAATGGCCTAACTTTCGGAATTCCCCAAGTTCCTTCAAAATACAATTTCTGACACTATTAGCAATAACGGTATAACAACATCAATACATGGGTAAAGAGTGCAAATGATACGTCAAACATCGTTGGCAAGGCACAATATATGTATTTCAAACAATCTCATAGATGGTCGGTTGGCACATGATGAAGGCGTAATGGTGACAATCCTCGTTGTAGATCCCAGACTTATGCCATCTTTAAATATCATCATGATCCTTGTTGCATTCTTTAGGATCTACGAACCTAGCTACCCATGTAATTACTTGTCTTTTCAACTAATTCAAATTATGGTGGGTTTTACGCACTATTCAGAGAGTAGATATATTTTCCAAAGTTCCATTAAGTACAGACAACCATTAATTAACAAATGAATCGTCTATCTATCTAATGATTGAAAGCATATGATCCTTATCCTACTAATAAAGCAAATGTTATAGTTTAGTGTCGGATGTATACACTCACTCGAATTCCAGCAAAAAATGCGTCCGATCTGTCCGACGGAATACCGGGAACACCCTTTGGTCCGGAAAGTGCTAGAACAGCACAGATTATCTGTAAAATGGAATAATTGGTCAAGGTATATAGTAAATCCTAGGGTACGAGCAAAGATGCCAGCACATGGTCAACATTAAATACTGAGATATATTGTTTTCAGCGGAGAGAAGAGCACGTCAGTATAACAATTCAGAATTAATAAAAAAAAATAATTAATAAACAATTAAGTATAACGGGATGAATGCATCAACATAAAATAAATAACATGACTATTAACATGAGCAGCAGAAAAAAAAAACAGCAGAAGCATCCAAGAATCCTTCCGTTGTTCCAGCATTCGCGCAGAAATATCATTAACACTATTTTTTGTTTTTCTAGTGTGAATATTGGAACGAAAACTGTTGTTCTGCACAATGAACATATGTCCCTCTCAATCTCTATGTATGCACCCAACTCGATTTGTTCCAGGTTTTCTAGCAGATATCACTAACACTGGGTTTCTATTTTTTATTTAAGCACTATTCTTATTTTCTCATGCTTAAAATTAGATATTATCACCATACGAACGTATGTGTACACGCACACAGACCAGACAATCTATAGCTAGAACATGTACACGCACACAGACCAGAAAATCTATAGCTAGAACATGTACACGCACACAGACCACAAAACCTATAGCTAGAACATGTACAAAAAAAACGTTTATGTGCACGCACACAGACCACAAAATCTATAGCTAGAACATGTACAAAAAAACGTATGTGTACACGCACACAGACCACAAAATCTATAGCTAGAACACGTACAAAAAACCGTATGTGTACACGCACACAGACCACAAAATCTATAGCTAGAACATGTACAAAAAAAACTATTGAATAAGTTCAAGAGATGGTCGGCGACTCCGGGGAACGAGGTCTAATATAAATATTACCATTCTGCAGGATGTTGAATAAACATATTCTTTCACTGAAAATGCTCAAGGCATGTTTAAGAAAGGAATAATTTTATACAAAATCATAATATACTCAAAATAAAGAAGAACATTGTATTTCTTGACCATGTCAGTTATAAAATAAAGTGCATTAAATCTGTAAGAATTTTGCATAGCTTACGTTTACACCAAGCGTCTGCTTCATTTTATTAATAAAAATGTCCTCTGTAAGTTGTAGGTCAGATAATTTAACTGTTGGTTGTTCCAGCATGATATATTCTGTTTCTATGTTATTTTTGACCGTATACCAAAACACTTGATAATATAGATCCGCCT
>JAQISU010000047.1:15642500-15810000 GCA_029339505.1 Unio delphinus
ACAATTATTGACGTATGAGCAAGCATCCGAGGAAGTGCGAACAACATACCAATATGTTGTTGACTTACGTAACAAACTGGAAGAAGTTTGTAAATTGGCTCGAGAAAATCTCTGCGACGCAAGGGAACGTCAAGCCAAGTACTACAACAAAAGGGCGAAGGAACGTCACTTTGAGGTGGGTGACAAGGTGTTGTTGTTGTTGCCATTAGAGCACAACAAGCTGCAAGTCTCATGGAGGGGACCATTTGTAGTAACAGAGAAGAAAGGTGGACAGAACTATCGTATCCGTGTAGGGGATGAGGACAAGCTGTTCCACGTGAATCTTCTGAAGCGTTACCCTGTGCGAGAACCACCCACGGAGTTCGTGGTGGCTACCGTCGTAACGGAAGAACACGACGACAACGCAGGGCACGTGGAAGTACTCCCTAGTTGTCCTTTGACGAGGGAGGAAACCTACGTCGATGTTGCAATTGACGTTACGTTAACGTCAGACCAACGTAAAAAGGTGGAGTCGGTACTTCAAGAGTATTCGAGCGTCTTAACAGAGAGACCTGGAAAGACAGAGCTGGAGGAGTTCTCTTTGAAGCTGCTGGACGAGAACCTGAAATTAAGACCATATCCGTTACCGTATGCTAAGTTAGAAGCGGTCCGCAAGGAAATTCAAACTATGTTAGACTTAGGTGTTATTGAACCAAGCGAATCGGCTTATAGCTCCCCTGTTGTACTAGTCCAGAAGAAGGATGGGACACACAGATTTTGTGTCAACTACAGGAAGTTAAACCGAATCACAGAATTCCAGGTAGAACCTTTACCTGACCCTGAGTCCATTTTTGCAGGAGTAACCCATGCAAAGTATTTTTCTAAAATTGATCTGTCCAAAGGATACTGGCAAATTCCAGTCCGTATTGGAGACAGTGCAAAACTCGCCTTTGCAACTCCAGATGGGACTTACCAGTGGGTATTCATGCCATTCGGGATGCAGAATGCGCCAAGTGTCTTCACCCGTATGATGCGGAAATTCCTTGAACCATTGCGGGGGATGGGAGTTTCCAACTTCATGGACGATCTACTATTAGCTACAGCTACATGGGAAGAACACATACTTTTGCTGAAAAACGTCTTAGGACGACTACGACAAACCGGACTGACCGCACGACCATCGAAGTGCCATATAGTGTTCAGACAATTAAACTACCTAGGACATACCCTCAGCGAGGATACGTTAACCCCAGATAGTTCAAAGGTCATCCAACTTAGGGACGCGTTACGACCGACCAAGACGGAAGTTAGATCTTTTCTGGGTTTGGCAGGGTATTATAGAAAATATGTTGCAAACTTCAGCGCCATTGCGAGTCCATTGACTGACTTAACTCGGGAAAAAGCGCCGACAAAAGAAGTATGGACAGACGCATGTGAACGTGCATTTCAAACGCTAAAGGACAGACTGACGTCAGATGCCATAGTTAAATTGCCTGACGTGACACGGGATTTTGTTTTGAGGACAGATGCTTGTGATAAAGGTTAAGGTGCAGTGCTATTGCAAGAGCACGAGGGAAGCTTATTCCCAGTTGCGTATTGGAGCAGGAAACTGTCAAATGCAGAAGTTAACTATTCAGTGTCTGAGAAAGAATGCTTGGCGATTATCTTTGGAATATCTAAATTCCAACGTTATCTATGGCATGAATTTTATTTTGGAAAGAGACCACCAACCGCTTGCGTATTTGGCCAAAACTAACCAACGGTCGATTAATGAGATGGTCACTGTTTCTCCAACAGTATCAGGTTCAAGTGCGCTACATCAAAGGTAGGGATAATGTAGGAGCTGATTGTTTAAGTCGGTTAGGGATGTCTGAGGTGAATAGGTCACCTGAGGACATGTAACGGAAGCAGAATAGTTCTCCGAAAAATTTGGGGGAGTAAAATACCGATTTTACTCTTAATGAGGGGTCTGTGAAGTGCCAAAGTTTTCATCAAAATTCATTAATTAATTCTTAGTCCTGGCCAGCCGTTAACTATTAACTTTTGGCAGATCGTTTTCCTAAACTCTGGTCAAACTGTTAGTATGTTTGTAGTAAAAACGGACTAGTTGCATGTCAAGCTAGGAAAGGCGAAATTCACACGAAAAACTGTCAAAAGTGATTTGAGAGAAACGACAGGGCGTTAAATGCAACCCCAGGTGGCATTTTTGGCACATTGATAAGCAGTTTTCCAAATGTCTGTAGGAATAGCATTTATTCCGATGGGTCACTGTGGAATGAGGGGTGTGTCGACCCCTGAATCTTGAGGGACGGAGTAGCCACTGTGGTCGCTGAAGCTGTATTAAAGGGCATGATGGTCACTTCATTTTATAGTCGATGACTCGCGAAGCGTCAATCTAAGAATCAAAACTAGGAGGATATCCTTTCCAACGTACTTTGACTTCTTTGACACGACGTTTTCCTACTTTACGGGTTCTTCGTTCGAGAATGCTTTCAATGTCGTACACGTCTTCTTTTTTGGTGACACGTTGTAACTCAGGCAAGTAAAACGTTCCTTTTAATACTTCTCCGTTCATGTCTTCCAATTTATAGACGGTAGGATGACAATCACGCACTCGAAACAATTCGGTGGTCCAGTTGGGTAAGTAATCTTTGTCGAAAGTGCGTTTAGTTTTGCCAATGCGAACCCACTCTCCAGGGGTTAACACTCCTCCACCTTTCGTGGGGACAGCCATCGTCCGGGAAGTACCAAACAGACGCTCAAAAACAGTCACTTCGTTGTCCGGTGTCACATCTTGTGGGGTACGTCCATTGCTTCTATGGTAAGATTGCTTGTAGGCTTGGACTAAGTGCGGTAAGACGTCGATGTACTTGAGAGTGTGTTGATCCGTAAAATATTTCCACATGCGTTCTTTCAAGGTACGTTGAAAAAGTTCCACGGTACTGGCTTTGGTTTCAGGATTTTCGGTGGTGAAAAAATGAATGTCACGTTTCTTTAATTCTCGTTGGATAGCATGGTTCATAAATTCGGTGCCTTTGTCGGTTTGCCATCGAAAAGGGTGACGACCACTTTGTTTCAACACCAGTTGCAAAGCTCGTACTAACTCTCCGCTCGATAAGGATGTCAATGCTACGACCCAGGCAAATTTAGAAAAGACGTCGATGACACAAAACAAATTTGTTTGCCACGATTGTAGGTGGCTAAATGAGAGACATCGGCTAAATCGGCTTGCCATTGATGATCACAATTAATTCTCCGGTGAAAACACTACATCTGGAGATGCAAACTGTTGACCACATTGTATCAGATTGGCAACATTATCATTCAGAATCAACAAGACACTAAAGTAAGTTTTCTGACGAACATTCGATATTCACACAACGCATCGTTTTGGAGAAGCAGTGAAAAGATTTATAACATGGTTGCAGCTGCGGTCATATTTGAAATCGGATCGGAACCTAGTTCATTAAGGACCAGCTGTGCATCATGAGACGTCTTCTGGTGATAGCCTTGTAATGATATGACCTTCCATTCAGAAGGACAAGCGATAACCAAATCTTCTAAAAGATGGCCACTCTGGTACGATACTATTTACATTTTAGCCCAGTTAGTGTTCATAAAATTTACATTAGAAAAGCCCAATGTTAATAAGGCCATTCATTCTTCTGAAGAAAGGATACATGAATTTAAATAAGGCAGCTTTAAATGCCATAACAAATATTTTAGTGGCTGGAGCGACTAATAGCCATGAGAAGTCTTCTTGTGAAATCCTCATGTCAATATGGCTTTCCATTCAGCAATAATAAGATTTTCATAGAAGATTGATGTAGCGGCTATGTTAGAATCCGGCAGCTTGTTGTGGATGTGTGTATATGGTTTCATGGCTAACATCTAAGCGGTTTAGATATAGCGATAACAGACTTATGCGCTAAAAGACGGATGGACGTTGAGCGACAGACAACATCCCATACGGTACGATCATCTAGTCTATGACCAGTAGAGCTATAACCAAGTACGTTGTATGTTTTTCTTATTTTCCGTTATCTAATTTTCAATATGATACTAACACATACTGCTGAACGTTATAGAAATTATTGCATTTCCTTTTTCTTCCCGAATTCCTGGATTAAATATAAGTAATATCATAAACTAGTCCAGTAAAAGAACCAGCACATACATAATTCGGCAAGATTATCGTTTTTCTCCGCTTGCAAAAACATTAGACCAGTTAGTTGGTATCTAAGCCTTTTTTTATATTTTGAAAGCCGCCAAGTCAAAATTAAAAAAAGGCTTAGAGACCAACTAGCTGGTCTAGCAAAATAATTTTGTTTAAACTGAGCCTGGGGGAGGGGGAGGGCAGCTTCTGTACTTTATAAGATGTTATAAAATAAATATTCAAACTTCTCCTAAGTAATATCGTTGTTCACAAAGAAGAAAGAAAGTAGGACTTCAGAAAGAAAAAGTACCTACCTGTGATTAAACTATATCTCACATTTTCACATACCTCACCTCGGCAATACAGGGCATACAAGATATTTTCCTCTACACATTTATATGCTGTCTTCTTAGTAGCTTTAAAACTTGCCTGATCCTAAAAGGTCAAACAAAAAACTTATCCATGTCCATTAATGTCTCTGATGTAGCGATCACGGTTCTTCCACTTATTCTGAAATTAAAGGTATACAACCTAAGTTTTTCGACTATTTTGTTCTTGCAAATGCATGATATTATGAAAAGTATAGTAGAAATAATGAGCAATTACAGGTCATTCAGTTTCAAAAAATGTACAACTGTAAGTTTAATCAATGAAAATATAACGATTTTCTATACGGATTGCTAATTAATTATACAGAAACGGAATTTACCGATATTCTCCGAAGTCGCAGTGTCAAGTGACGCGCGTCAACAAATATGGAAGTCGAGGTAAGCATGTGATTCTCTTTTGATGTAACTATTGGCTTATTCTTCGTCTGTCCTTCTCCTTAGTTCTTTATAGTCACCCACAACATATGTATTGCTTATAGATTTCTCATTATATATGATAAATTACAAAAAGTAGGCAAAAAAGTCAATATGATGGAAAATCCTGACAATAAGGGGTTCCTAAGGTGCCATTCTTGAAAGTGTTTACTTCTCGTGTTTGTGTGATTCTGTTACGTTGCAAGATAAATCAGAGGCGTAGCGATGATATTTTGCGCCCGGGGACGAACTTTAAAATTGGCGCCCTAGCGATCTTGTGACCGATTTATTACCCTTGTTTACTTATTATAATGTAACGTTGTAAGCCTCATTTTGTCGCCCCTGTACCTTGGCGCCCGGGGACATATGTACCCCCTGCCCCCACCCCCCAGCTACGCCTTTGAGATAAACCAAACAAAAATATGATAATTTGTATCATTGTAATCAGAACCGCTATTAAAAGGTCTCGCTAAAGTCGCTTTTTGGCTAAGATTAAATTTGATTTTCTTGTGCATTTGCCTTACCATCTCACGTTCACGTATCCGATAGTCGATGTGATTTGCGCATTTGTTTGTATATTGACACGTTTGCTTCATTGCATAACACAGAAATGAATATTTTCCCACATAATATTTAATGGATTTACTTTATTTGGAATTTTTTTTACTGACGATTTGTTAAAAATTTCTGCAGGACTTCGACCTGGTTGTTTTAGATGAAGTCGTGCTCCTTGTTGCACAGAGGTATATGCAAGATGTCCTGGCAGCAGAAGAAGATAATGATTACAACCAGGGGAAAAGGCATACTGCTAATAGGCAGTTTATTTTATGGACTTAACGGATACCAAAGTACTGGCAACAGACATGTCATTCCAAGCTGTTGTGTATGGCGTATAATGGATAAATAATTTTGGCTAGTACCATGGCTTTACTCAAGGAAGACTTGGATGATCTATCCATATATATGATGTGTGAATACTATAATTTATGTTGATTTTAAGTTGTATAAAACATTTCTTTTGTAGTATGCAATTTTTATTTTGCATGAACAAGTTTTGTTAAACAGTTTTTAGCTACCTACCCACTAAAGAATGATTATATGTATGGCTATGTTTTGAAAGCAACTATGAGGAGACTATTTATTAAAAACATAGGATGAATTGAAGTTGACTAGCATTGTCTTGGGATGCAAAGAATATAAAAAACAAAAGTACACTGGTGAATATGATTTTAATCATGCATATACAGTAACACATTAAGTTAAATGATAAATAACAGTGAACACATATACATATTGAATTGAGAAAGCAAAACTTGTTGCATTGTTTCATGAATACAGATTGGCTTGCAAATATCAACAGAACTACAAACACTAGGATACTATTCTATTCAGACACTGCTCATTAATTACAATTACATTGTAATACAAAATACAAAATACAAAATGGCTCTGGAAACAGAATAAGGTTTTTAAGACTAAAATACTAGTTCATCTAAAGCAACCTTGAATGCTTATATCACATATGTGCATCATCAGCCATCTTATTACAACTAAATCAAATATACTCGACACCATTTAAAAGTATCAAATTTTCAGTTTTTTAAAATGTGTTAATTTACCATAGAAATAATTATACCCTTTATATGAAAACCCAGATGAATGTACACAACCGCATACACTGTAAAACTAACTATTATATATCATGAAATGTACTAAATGTATACAAGTACAAATGTGCATGTACAGGTATAACTTTAATTCAAGAGTACATGTACAGTCAGGCATACAAAAACTGAAGGATATCATCTAAGAATAAATATGGCATATATAGAGGTTTTCCATATTATTTAGGTTGGGTGGGGTGCTCCCAATATTTAAATTATTACAAAAGACCCCCCCCCCCATGTATTTGTGAGATATTGAAGTAGTGATAGACAGATGCAATGCTCAGAGCCCCCAGTCAGTGGTGCCGACAATTAAATTAATGAATACACAAAATGTGAAAGTCAAATAAACAACAATTTAATCTCATTAAATAACAGTCATCTCTCAAATGAAATTCAAAATTAAAACACTATCATTCGTCTTTAACTCAACCAAGTTATGGCCTATTTTATCATCTTACTTAGTGTAATAGATTTCCTCTTGTCCTGTGTTCCTACTCATCTGTATGATCTTTCTCTGGACTGTTAGTCCAATTCCATTCAGTCCATCTAACTTCTGCCTCCGTTCTTCCTTTTTCTTTGTCTCCCAGAGACTTTTATATGAGAAATTAGTGTACCATTACTATAAAAGATTTATTACAGACATCCTATTCCAAAATACTAGATAGTTCTATAGAAATTACATTGATGTTTTAGTATCCTGTGCTTGGTTTCTATGCTTTTGACACAAGTGATTACCATTTACTCAATGCCAAACTTTAGTACATCACCTAAACAAACTAATGCAGAGAAACAAATATTAAAATTAAGCCCACCCCCATGTGTTTCCTATTGCATTTCTGTTAAAATTAGGGTAGCTAGGTACTCACACACACACACATACATGTGTGTGTATATATATATATATATATATATATATATATATATATACTGAATAGTATATATAATGTACTAAGTACAATGCAAAACTGGCTCAGATATACATATCAAATTCAGGAATGCAGGGGTCATGTTACCAGGCGAGGAGACTTTGAACTCTTGATTTATTAGATGTAAAATGACTGGTTGTACTTTAAACCTTCCTTGATGTGCCCATTAAGTTCTGGCAGTGTTGTAATCAAAGGCAAAATGTATTTATGCAGTGTTGATACCAATTAGCCTACGCAGACAAACAAACTCTTACACATTCACAGGGGTGATTTAATTGCTAACTGACCTTTAACCCTGTTTGCAGCAATATATCACTGCTGAGTTCATGAAATTGGGCCTACTGTACAGTGATGAAAATATACCAAATTCTGTTTTACAATTGTAACAGTGTGTGTGATTTGGATTTTTAACATACCTTGAACAATTTTTCAGTCATATTGCTATGATGTTTGCAGTATGGCAGTTTATAGTGATGTCTAGCACTGAGGCATCATGCCGCATACATGTAGCATGACATCCCACCCAGTTACATTATCCTGACAGTAGGACGAACAGTCCATACACTAACCTCTTAATGCTGAGCACCAAATGAGGCAGCTGTTAATACCATTTTTATGTCTTTGGTATGACCTTGCCAGGGATCAAGGCCTCCACAACCACTTGCATCTAAGGTGGATGCTCCTACCACTAGGCCACTGGAATGGTCAACACCAGTATGTAAATAGTAATTTGTTGTTAACAAATATAATCGGTAAAGATCATTTCTAATTGATTTCTTTTTTTATTTTTAAAAACAACAGAAGTTAACAACATTTTTTCTTTATAAAATTAGTTTGAAACTGTATGTGAACCGGTAATGGCAGACATCAGTGCACCTGTGATAAACCACTTCATTACATTGTATTCTTAAAAAATTGGGCAAATAAATTCAGGAAAATATATAATTTACCATAATTAAAAAAAGTCTAAATATTTTGTGTTAGAAGATTTAGCGTAAATATTTAATAATGAAATTAGAAATATGGGACAATACTATGTTGTGGAATTCGAAAAAATGTTGTTAAGCTCAATGCTGTTTTCTGATTTAATTCATTTTCATGAAGAAACATAGATACATACATACATACATACATACATACATACATAGTAGTGAAGCAAAAACTCTTTTATGCAATGCATATCGTTGCTATCAGTATTTAGGCAAATAATAAAACCATAAATATGCAGTCATAATATTGGATGTATGTAATAAATCTAAAAAGTGTGTAGTTAAATTAAGATGCACTCACATGGCACAACACATGTTCTTGGATGGGTGTTGTTGGAAAAAAGGATCCAGTTCAGTTACATTTCAATTTTAATGCTTCAGTGTGTTGTCTATTGATAGGTACAGTAATGTTTAGCGGGAGCAATGCAATCAAGATGAAGAGTATGGATTGAAGTCATTTGTACCAATGTACATTTTTTCTTCTTCAAAGTATGCTAGAAATCTGCTGTAATTCTACACAAAACATTTAGAAAATAAAATTATTAAAAGGTACTTTATTATGCAATAATACAGACTTGCAATTACATGATTTTAATCTTGTTACTCCTATAAGATTAAATGAAATACAATGAATAGTTTCTGCTGTGCTTTTTTTAAATACATCATATGGACATAATACACTGCATTTACCTCAATCTAAACATACATATAAGACAAGTATAAATGCAATGGGTATGAAAAGTTTGAAAAGGTCTTACATCTTGTGGTTCAAATGCATGTTTTTTTAAAAGCTTTAAAAACATAATCAACAGTGGTCTGAAATAAACTGAATCTTGGAAATCAAACAGATGCTGGACTTTGGCTCATAGTAGACACTTCAAGAAAGACTTAGTCAAAGTCTATATGGGTCCATGGTAGGGATCATTTGTTATCATACAATCACTAGAATAGTCTCTCCATAACAATTTGATATCAATAAATGTTACCTGACTAAAAGGCCTAAATCATTTTAACTTAAAATGAGATTTCTGCCTTGTAACAATCTCTTCTGTAGGTGGTGGTGGTATTGGAGCAAGTACATCAGATATTCACCTATGATCATTTATGTCCAAAACAACTGGCTGGTTCATTCCAACTCTATCATCTAACCTCATTTTCAATATTTTTATAATTATTTCCGGAATATACAGGTACTGTTGATCAGCTTTCTTTGGGTTTGCAGACCATCTCTCACTTTTTTGCTGAATGACCTTCGGTATCTGACAAGAAAATGCAAACATTTCACTGACAATGTCATTATATATTTTTTTAATTCTCAAAAGTCCAATTAAAAACTGCATACAGTTATATGTAACAAATCATTTTGTTACAGATGAAAATGTCAATATAGCTAAGCTGTATCTAACCCATATATCATAAAAATGTTTAGATTATTTACAGAATTTTCTAATTACCTTAGACTAATTCTAACCAAAATTGGTTTATGAAATTTGTTTAAAAATATTTCTTCTGTAAAAGATTAAATTGTACCACAAACAGATGGTTTATCAACTTTCAGGTAAAGCATTAATATTTTTAAAAAAATGAATTATTATAGTTAACAAACAAGAATAAAGTTTATTACCTTATTGTTCCATCTGTGTTTACAATCACATCTCTGTCAATATGATTGTTATGATCAAGAGTTGCCAACAGATTCCTAGCTCTGAAAGCTGGTGGCTTATATGAATGTTCTTTGGAGGCATACAATACAATCAAACATCTAGAAATTCTCCAGTTCTGCTGTACTTCTGAAACAAAGTAAAATGACTACATAAAAAAAATTGATTCAGATGCAGAGATCTATTTCAAATTTATAAATCCCAATAAATCTGTTTTGATGAAAATGACAATGTACAATAGCATTATACAGGCAGAGAATAATCAACTCATTCCACCCCTACAAAATGTTTTCCTTGTCACCTGAAACGGGGGTAGGGAACGCATTTGTGGGCTAATTTTGAATACATCGAAATACGTCTGCTTCCATGAATTTTTTGCTTAGATATATGCCTAGGTGTGCTAGAAACATCATCCGGCATCTGCATAAGGGTAAAAGTTGGATTTTTTTCTTCTTCTGACCCATTATTTTCCTCCTGGCCACTTTTTACTTCCAATCCCCATTTTATCCTACTTCTGCAAATGTTTATCTGTCTGTGTATAGCTCAGACCAATGTGAATTAGATTGCAAGCAAAAAAGTAAAAAATCCGGAAACAAAATCTGATTCCAACAATGGGCATGTTCACAAAAATCGGGTAAAGCTTGACCCCTCCCTCCCTGTACACATGCATACTTTTTTTTTTTTACACACACCCCATCTGCGTACATGCAATCTGCCTCCCCATTCTGTAGAACAGCCTATATTTAATCCACACAGAAATGATCAAGGATTAATAATATTATGTATTTAATATAACAGATAGTCCACCAATGTTGAATGTCTGGCTGCATCAAAGAAATAAGCTGTGTAACTTTAAAAAGTTTGTCAATTGTCCACTAAAAATCAAACACCAACTGAACCCAGTCAAGCAGGTTACATATTAGACAAATTACTATCGAGGTATATGTGTACATACATTATCAGCAGACCACCCACCCCCATACACAAGCATATGTATTTGGGTAAACCCCACTTGCCCTGTCCACGTGTACTAAACGGACAAACCATAACTATAGCCTTAGTGTGGTTTGTATTTATAATACAATGTATTTATATTCTTACAATGATAACCAGTATATCTTCATTTTTTCAATTACACATCAATACTATATTTAAGATATATTGTAATTACACATTTTTAACTTGTATGTTCATAAACTGCAAAGAAAGCTTTTGTGGGAGCAACTTTCTGGTTTATACACAAATACCATCCACAAATACCAATACAATACTATACATGTATATATATGGTTGTTTTTTAGTATACTTAACACGAATATTCTGTTTTTTTGTATGTATCACAATTATTTTTGTTAGTATACTTTTTCAAATGGGTTGATAAAACTTTTAGACTTTTCCATCATAACACTTTCCTTCTCCTTAAGTTTGTCAACTTCAGACAAGACTGAATTCCTTAAAGTAAAATTTTGAAATGTGTAAATAATAATGTTGAACATGGAAATCATTAGTTTTGTATCAAAAGAAAGCATTATCATTTATCTTGGTTATTATAATGGGAATGATAATGCTTCAAGAAATAATAATAATAATAATAATAATAATAATAATAATAATAATTTATTTAAAGAGGTGACTCATTTAGTCAAAGACTATTCTCCCTTGAGGCTCTTTAACTAAAATACAAACAGCATGATGACAAACATATCAAAAACAAAAAAATACATGTGCCAACAATTTACAACAAAAATATTATTCTAAATAAAACAAACCATATTTTAACAAAATGTACAATCTTTACCAACTGCAAAATATTAAACTAGTATAGAATGATACATTTCCAGGTGCATCTACCAAAATATTTGTAAACAAGTAAATATACATAAAATTTGATAAAATGTAGTAATACTTACACAGATGCCATATCTGATTCTGATGTGGTTAAATTAGACACAGCAGGAATTTGTATCCTATGAATTGTTGGCCCAGGTGTAGAAGTTGTGGCCATGTCTTCTTTGACATTCCTCTGTTTCTGATGGTTTCCTTGCACTGGCATTAAATTCATAACTAATATAGCAAGGGAAAATAAATGTTTCATTAGACACAAAAATTATATATATTTTACAAATAATAGTAAATGAATGAATGTTAAATTAATGTGAACTGGCCACGATGGGTCATTATTCACTGTTTTATCTTTCAAATGAAAGTTATTTAATTTTTTTCCATGGGGTAAGGAATGGTGCCACATCCCCACGGGTGTTTATGCACACATAGTGTGCTATTTAATTTGGTCATGCATAAAATATACTTAACTGTATTGCATTACTTTTATTTACAGCCATCACAATTTACATTATAAATAATTTGTGTTTTTATCAAAAACAATAGTGACTGCTTGCCTCTAAATAAAGTCTTATAATTGCGTGCGAAATGAAGATGATCATTAAAACCCCTTTGGTAGCCTCAAAAACATGTCATGTACATGCAGATTTTAGCGATATTGTTGCAGGGCTGTGGCATTTTATTTCAAGCTAAATTGAATAATGCCAGTTTATATAAAATATGTTATTTTAAGAGTTTTGATAAAGAGTTAACAATACAGAAATAAAACAGCGGTATAAAAACTTGACTGTTCATTACAAAATTGAGACTCACCAGTATCCAGCAAGAATTTGGCAACCACTGGATTATTTTCCAGGCTCAAAGTGGACTTCTTTTTATTCCATCGTTCATGCTGGTCACCAATATATATGTGTGTGCTGCCATAGTTTGCCCAAAGAGCTTTTTTTCCCTCTCCTTACAGAATCTAGGTTTTGGATTTCGATCTTGTTGCGGACACGCCATTATTTTTGTAAACACGTGTTTACGCATGGCTGAAATTCTTAATCTTCGGGAGAGGTCAACACAGAGGTTACATGAATATAGGCGTGGCAAATAGTGAATTTTTGTCTGGCAGACAATTATTAAAAATCTCGTATTTTTTCACAAAATTACCGATACTAGCCTGATTTCGGCCTCAGTAACAGTCTGAATCGTAATTTTTCAACTAAATAAGTAATCACGAACTGAAAAAAGAACAAAATAATTTCATTCGTTTTTACTTAGGTTGTATGCCTTTAACATATGATAAGATTTGAATTGTATCTAGTAAATTGCAAAGTAGATCTGGTAAATCCGTTTTGTCTAAAATTAGTAACACTTATTGGGTTCCTAGAAACGCCGAAATACACTGAAAAAACCGAAATACACATGCATTTACATGTTCTCTTTGTATATATCGATTTCAACTCACACATTATTTTTGTTTTAATTTTTATAATAATATAAAGCAAAATAAAATATGATTTATTTTATTTTTATACAAATTATTTACTTTTTCATAGTTGGCCATACACATATTTCACTTCCGGATCATTACCAAGGCCTTATTACTCCATGTGCACTGTCGCCAAATTACACACTGACATCCACTCTCTCTGCTCATATTCTCAAGAATAAACAATTACCTTTAAATCCCTATCAAATATGCATCAATATAACTCTTCTATCACCACCAAAATGAGAGAGGAAAAAATGTTCTAAAAATAGACTGGAACTACATACTGAACTGGAAGTATTAATTGTGATGTGATTCCAACTGGACTCACATCACAATTAATACTTCCAGTTCAGTATGTAGTTCTAAATGTTCTAAAAATAGACTGGGATTAATGTTCTAATTGATAAAAAAGCGAATGTCGTGATATGAAGTTAACTGTGAGGTGAACTGAAATCACTTTAAATTTACTTGCACTAGTGCACATTGTCAATTTACTACACTTGCTTCATGACAACTTAAGCAAACTGATCACGTGTATACGCGTATATAAAGCTGGTTCTGGTGGAGCACAGTAAATCCAATTGCCGGTTCTGAGCAGAAGCACTATGTTTTCTTTAATCGCTTTTTGGGAATCGCATCACAATTAGTATTTCCAGTTCACTGCCCAGAATGTGGGCAGTGGCAGATTGTGGCGTTGCCCGACCCAAAATTAAATTAGAACCATGTGTTATCAAGTAAGTCGGACAAGCCACTATTTATTGTTACACATGACCGCAGGCTAACACCATCCCTTACGTAAGTTTGCCATAGTTAAGAGAGGAAGCTGACCAAGGCCCGTCAAAAGTGTAATTAGCACCTTGGGCTGGAAGGATGTTTTGTACATCAAAGAAGCTGCCAGAAGGAGTGGGTGTGCCTTATCTTCTGGATACGCTGACGGACCGCCAGATTGAATAAGTCAAGTGGATAGGGTCCCAGCGCTACCCAATCAGAATCGAGATAGGGGTGGGACCCTGATTTATTCTAAAATATATATCTTTAACCCGGCCATCGAGCGTTAGTTGCCATAGTCGTTACAGAACACGCCGTGAATTGGAACTCCGGCGGCCATACGTTAATTGGCGGGAAAACCTTAGGAACAGGATTCTAAGTGTAGCTTCTAAAAAGGTCAGTGAGCTATTTGTTCGATCTTTGCTGTCTGCGACTGCATTTAATTGTAGATCGGGTATATACGTATTATTACTAAAATCGTAGTAGGAATAATTATTTTGTGATGTTGATATGTTTGTATATTTTGAAGAATGCGTTCCTATTTGTAAAGAATCGTATTGCTTGCTAGCCGTCGTAAGAATTAATACTATTACAATTCGCTATGTGGTTATTTTATAGTACAATAGCACATTATCCATGTAATTATAGAAATTGAATGGTATCTTTGAAATGATTTCACTGTGAGAAATTAATAATATGAATATTTGTGTACGCGTGTGGGAGTGTAGTGTACAGACATACGTCTGGCTGTCGTACTATTGTAAGTACAATGAGATTAAATATATATATTAGATATACTTATGTGATATGATGTATGGATATATGATATCGTGCTATTACGCCATTGTTTCCCATTAAGTGTGGGAATTTCGATGTGTATGTATGCGTGTCCTAAAAGGTAATATCCTTATCTGATGGTTAATTGACGATTTAGTGTGAGGTGAGATGTGATAAACCCTATGTTAACGCCTTGTGATTTTCACAGGAAGCTTCGAGGGACAGACTAGTGAGTGGTCCCAGTGTCTCCGTTATAGACGGAAGGAAGAGAAGTAAAGAGGGAAATCTGGAGAGGAAGTTCGGGGAACAGACCAGGGAAAGTGGTCCCAATAGTCGTGATAAAGAACGGAAGGAAAGTGAAGGGAGGAGAGAAGTCGGGAGAGGTAGAATCCAGGAGGAGTGGGAGGATCGGATAAATAGATGAGTACAACCAAAGGCCAGGTGGAAAATCGAACTCACACTGGAAATCATAAGATGAAATAGGCTATCACTTAAAGGACGAGTGATTGTGTGACATTTAAATTTATAGGCTTATTAAATTGTTATTGTTGAATTTCATCTTCGTGTTATATATATATATATGTATATAATTTAATCATCGGCAGTGCTGACTGGGGGCTCGGAGCCGTATACCTATCTGGTCTTTAATTTAAATTTAAATTCACGAGCCAGGTGGAACTTCCATAATATTTTAATCAATATTTTGGAAGTACCCCACCCCAACCTTTGCAGAACGCTACACAGATGCTTTATCTCCTCGGGAAATGGACGAACCCGCCCATGCTGGCTTGCATGTCGGCGTTGGTTACACAAAAGGCTAAGGGAATAAACCCTAATATAAAATCCGGAGTCGAAACCCAAAGGCAGTTGGACGATGTACTACATCCGACAATGTTTGCCTAAGACACACTGATAATGCTGGACAAATCTGAAGTTACCATACTGGATCGGTCGTCCCATGGTCAACAAGGATCGCTCCTGCCCTTCTCCATTAGGGCAGAGGTGACAAGTGTGCTACTCACCGGCGTAGCGAGGGGAGGGTAGGTGGGACATTCGCCCCATGCGCCGGTGGCTAGGGGGCGCCAAAAAGGGACCAAATCGGCCCAAAGTATCAACATAACTGCGCAACAGGGGCAGCCGGGGGCGCAAATTGAAGTAAGATGGAAAGCCCTTGAAGAACGCCAAACTGAACACGGGCATATATTATAATATAGAGGAGAGTTGGACAAATCCATAAATGGTGTAGGCTTCCTTGTAAAGAAAGCAATCAAGGGATCTGTGCTTGAATGTTGCCCCATAACTAGTAGAATCATCTCCATTCCTCTGAAAGCATCTCCTTTTAACATCACAATTATCCAAGTCTATACCCCAACTACTGATTATGATGATGAAGAAGTAGAGGAGTTCTACAACAAACTCCAGGGTATAATAAACATGGTAAGTAAAAATGACATCTTCATCATCCAAGGAGACTGGAATGCCAAAGTTGGCAAAGATGCTCTAAAAGACTGGGATGATCATTGTGGACCGTCTTGCAATGAGCTTACCAACGAAAGAGGTAGACGGCTGCTCGAATTCGCAAGCTATAACAACGTGGTACTAGCCAACACCCTGGGTCAACATAAAGCTTCACGATGCTGGACATGGCACGCACCATGACCGCGTCATTATGAACTTCTGAGTGAGGCTGAAGAAAATTAACAAGCCAAAGAAAATCAGGCTCAAATTCAACCTTGAACAACTTAGGGACCATAACATCTGCAAGTTATTCCAAGTCACAAGACGAGGAAAATTTGCTCCACTCCTTGTGATGGATGTTGAGGTTAAAGTGATGACAAACACTTTCAATACAGTCATGACAACAGCTACCAACAACATCATTGGCCTCCATCGCCAAAGAAAAATTACTGGGTTACAGAAGAGATTCCGAATCTGTGTGATGCTCGAAGAGATCTCCAAATACCAAACACAATTGGGGCAGTGGAGTACCGAAAAATAAAAAAGAATATCAGAAGAAAACAAAACTTAAAGAAATCAAAAGTGGACAAAAGTGCACAGAAATATATAGCAGTATGATAAAGAATAACAGCAAAAAGGCATTCCAAATTGTGAAAGACCTCACCAGATAGAAAAAAAAAAACGAGTCAGTACCATTTAAGTCGAAAATGGAAAATGCCTCACAGAAGCAAGTTATATTGCAGAAAGATGGACTGAGTATTGTAAAAAACAACCATCCGTCCACGGGAGACCCAGTGGGCCAATTCAAACATCTTGGTTTCATAATCACTGAAGAGGGATCAAGAGCAGACGTTTTGTCACGAGCATCACAAACAACGACAGCTATGTCAAAACTAAGACCCATATGGAGAGACAAGAATATCTGTCTAAAAACTAAAATCAGACTATTGAGAACACTAGTCATCTCAATCTTTCTGTATTCGTGTGGGGCATGGACTTGACAGCAGAATTATAACAAAGAATGCAGACACTTGAAATGAGATGCTACAGAACCATTAGATGTTCAGCAGCACAGTGCCTCAACGACCACGTTAGGTCATGAGATTAATGAATGACACAGAATGTAGTTCTAATCTATTTTAAGAACATTGTTTCCTCTCTCATTTTGGTGGTGATAGAAGAGTTATATTGATGCATGTTTGGTAGAGATTTAAAGGTAATTGTTTATTTTTGAGAATATGAGTTCGTAGTGTGTGTCTGTGTGTCTCGATGACAGTGCACATTGAGAAATAAGGCGTTAGCTGATAATCCGGAAGTGAAATCTGTTTTCTGCTTAGATGCTGCTCTGTTTACAGTACAGCCTCTCCAAACTAAAATGCATATGAACCCTTGCCAAGAACTTCACTGTAAAGTCAACTTTGGAGGTATTTCAGATTAACATGATATGTATTGATTGCCACACAGTGGAAAGATCAGCACTGAGAAATATATGTAGAGAACATATAGTAAAATTAATTGTGATGTATGTCCATTTAGCGGTGGCCATAGCGCCGCTTCGTGTCTGGAGGAGGGACATGTCCTTAGTGGTATCACGGTACCATTTTTTTCTCCATAGACCTCAATGCTAATGTTTTGTGAAATAAATATACTTCCTATCCTACTTCAGCATGCATGTCACACACTGTCATACAGAACAATGGTAGATTGTCAATTTGACAATAACAGAACCAGGTACTCCATTGCATTTAAGAGAAATAGCTCTGTTGGATATAGACAGGGGTATGAGTTATCTAGTCACAATATACTTATTTTCTGTCATGTGTATCACAATTTCAAAAAAATCATAAAAAATACAAAATATGATCTATATAGGAATTAGCATAAATTCACAAGTTGCCAAGAGGCTAAACTTTTGTTAAGCCTAACAGAAAGTACAACTTTTACATAATCCACCAATCATAACTAGTGTTGTTGTTTATTTCTACACTTTAAGCGCCACCCACCTGGACTTGCGCAATTGGTACCGTTATACCTAATACATCAGACTGTTCGATACCAGCTTAGTCCAGTTGCATGATTTAACTCAATCTTGAAATGATCCGATTCGTATCTCTGCAGCGACTTATATTTTTCATTTGATTGGTGTTAAATTATAAATTGATCATCGTGATTCACGTAAATTTAAGGTCACTGACAAATAAATTAAAAAGCTCCGGCTACGCCTTTCACTTGATAACTTTGCTTTATACGAAACCAGTGAAAATATTCATAGCTCCGCTTCTTCACACCAATTATATAAGCAAAGCTCGTCAATAATCACTTCCTTCGTATTCTTGAAAGCGGGAGATGGTGTGTATTGTAATGGATTAACTAACGAACAGAACGATCCGCGCAAATGGTTCGATCTCTTATCTCTACAGCTACAGTAGCATTGAGAAAGGAAACAAATGTAAAATATGAGGTAATTTTCAAGCAGAATGTATCCAAAAGCATATTTTGTTTATGTTTTGTGTTCTACGTACGGGCTTATATCGTCATAAATCGAGTTGCCTCCCATGGACAGCTCACGTTGCTAATGCACATGACCTGTAAAGAATGTCGTTTTATTGTATGACGTCATCTTTGAAAGTTGACATGACTTATAAACTTCGACTACACATAGTCTTAGACCAACAAAATGTTATCCAGTTTCAGAAAAAGATGGAGAACAATTTGTTGGTATATGACTACACCGTGCTCAAAGTTTGACAGGTGTCCCACAAATGGTTACCATGGAATATAATATTAATGGAGAAATAGTAACCTTTGTAAATGAATGTGTATAAGTGTCATGTAGAAGCATCTGTTCAAAGTAAATGATGACATATTGTTGTATTAATGTATTAAAACTAAATATGTGCCTATTGGAATATGACTCGTGACTGTTGAATGTCAGATCAACTATACTTGAATAAGCATCTGTTCAAAGTAAATCATGAGATAGTGAGGTCCTACATGTAAGACCCGATGCTGATATTTATGTTTTGGGCGTCAGCACTTAAACAAAATCAACATGTGCTAGTTCTTACATGTAGGACTAGAGATAGTGTTGCTTTACTTTTGGATATTAAAATAGTTGAAACAAAGTTTATGCTCTGTCTCTTAAATGTCGTCAAAATACTTCCATACGAAAATGATAGATTGCTAAGGGCTCTTAAAATGATGCCCAGGTAGCAAAATAATACTAAAGTACCAAAAAACACTTCAATCGGCTATTTTCATTCCCTAGAAATTCGTCGTCAGAACATTATATCCAAGATAAGAATCTGATTAATCGTTGATAAGGAATTTTACTTAGTACAAATAATATATTCTGCTTAAAATTATTTGCCCCTATTGCACAAAGGACAAGTTAAAGCTGAAAGTTTGCTTCCTTAGGTTGGAATAGTAAAGTTGAATTTCAATCAAGCATATTGCTATCAATAAAAAATTCAATTTCTAACTGATTTAAAAAATATATATATATACTTTGTATGATGTCCACAATATTGTCAGTTTGAAAAATTATTTCCAGACAATATTTGCAATACAATATCAATTTAGGAATTTAAATTTCACAGCTTGTGTAATATGCCAGAACTTTTATGTACAAATGCTTTTCAGAAAAGCAAGTGCTTGTGCCAAAGAAAAACTGACAAGCCAATTTTAATTAGTACAATCAAATATTGTATTTGTGGTAGACATGATGGACAGATGATATTGTATGAAACCGAGAACAACAAAGATATTGTTTCATCCTTAGTTTATTAAAACTAAATATGTGCCAAATGGAATATGAGTTTTGAATGTCAAAAGCAACTCTACTTGAAATAGTTTTACAAATATGAACATGTATGTTATCAATTGTTAAATTAAATTGACCAATAAGTAAAATGATGAATTTCAAGACGTGCAAATTGAAAATCAAATCAAAACGTGTTTCTACGTTTTCATGAAGACGTTAGTTCATGTGTATGTTTATTGAATTTTCTATTTAATGAAACAGTCACAAAGGTGGTATAAATTTCACTGTGTTTTTATGTTAGAAAGGAATGGATAAAGTCATTAATTTAATCTCTTGCAGTTGACATGCCCAGCAGAATGTTCTGTAGTAGGATATCCTTAGACACAAACTGAGACGTAGTGATGGGAATCGGTCAGAAATTTATAATCGATAATCGGTTCCCCTTAACCAACTGATCATCGATTATAATCGGTTACTAAGAGCAAATTTTAATTTTTGTTAAACAGTTATATCTTTGATCAAGAGTTCAATATATTTACAAATGTACAGGAGTAATCTCTTTTAATGACATGTATACTTTAACCTGACAATAATATTACATTGTGTTACTTTTGTTCTACAACTTTATTAAATGAAAGCAACTTTGTATGGCTGATCAGTTATATGTAACTGAAATACTGCTACAATCCCCCGAAATTCTTTCGTTCACATGTTAAGTTTAGAAGGACATGTTTTTCTTGTTTGTCATTGTTTATAAATACTACAAAAGATGTTGTAATTTGACTGAAACAAATCAACAAAATGTGTTTAAATGTATTAACTCAACACTTTAACAACTTGACCATGTAATAATGGCTATATGTTCCTAATTATGAATCATAAGGTTTCATATTTGTAGTTGTGATGGTAATTAATAAATTTCAAATCAACTTTAGTGACTGGGAGTTTTACTAACCTTTGCGCTTTGCATACACCTAAAAAGTAGTCTCCCTTTACACACAATCGATTATGGAGTTCACAATCGATTATCTGCTCAACCAACTGATGATCGATTATAATCGATAATCGGAACATCACTACTGAGACGTGCCTTCATAATTATCTGGGAAGAACAATGTTGTAATGTGATGGTTTGTAAAGCTAGGGACTCAAAATGATGGACAAGGAAATTCACATGCTTGATAACATGGCTTGTAAATACATGAATACAGAATATTAGGTCTTTCAGAAATAATAAGAGGAGACAACTAAAATAAGATCTCAAATGGGTTGTTGTTTTTGTAGGGTTTAACACCATTTTTCAGCACAAGATAGGCTATACATGGCGGCCAGTATTAATGGTGGAGGAAGAACCCAGGAAAGAACCACCGACCCACGAGAAGCTACCGGCAAGCTTTCTCACATACCCACATTAGCCAAGCCTGAGACTCTAACCCATGCAGACAGGTGAGATGGCAATGATCCGTAATGGTGAGTGCATTAAACCACTCGCCCACTCTGGGCCCTCTCAAATGGGTAACGATTTAATATTGAATTTATGAAACTAGTTGAATAATGTCCAGCTTTTGAGAGTCTTGGTGAGTATTCAATGAGTTTCATAAATTTAATATTAAATCATTACCCATTTGAGATTCACTTGATCACATAGTATTTATTTCAGCGAAAATTATTTACATAGAGAAAAAAACGAATAATTTTGTTCATTCTGACAGGTGGTGGCCTTTCATTTGTGTTGCATAAATTATAGTCCCCACAAAGTTAAATTACTAAATCTAGATTGTCCATTGTTACAACCATAAATGAAATAAAAAGCTTCCATCTGAATAAACAATACTTTTTATAAAACAAAATGATTTTTTAAAAACAGAATGATTAATGTGATGTGATGCCACATTGATATGGCAAACAGTAGGCCTATATTAATTATTAACCCTAAAATGTCACTTGCAACTAAACATTACATTATTGCGATTTTTATGCTGAACAATATTACTGGATACAGAAATTCTAACATTTACTTCAATGCATTTGTGACCATATATTTACAGTGTTTGACTGGAACAATAGAATGTACAGAAGATGTAAAGATTTCATTTGAATCAGATTTGCATCCCATATATACTGCGTAAAGATGCTGTAGTTGGTCAGTTCAGAGACCCATTATGTCCAATTTATATAGTCAACAGATGAAAGTTTATTTACTGTTGTAAGTTAACATTTAAACCATGCTTGTATACCGGTAAACGATGGATTCTATATCTGTGTTAGAGATACACCGCTCCTTCTACCCACCCTGCCATCACATAACCAATATCCTTAGTTTTAATTCTTTTCTTTGTTTTGTCTTGAAGTTTACACCATTTTTCTCATTATGATATTGTTGTACATGATATAACAAACCACTGGGGGTGCCAGGGTGGGTTACATATCCATTTTCAGACAGCTAAGATAATTTTTCCTCAATTTCCTTTTGTGAGTCGAGTTCAAAATTGACTGCCAAAAATGTTCACTCAAAACATTCCAGTAGGTAGCGTTAAAAACGTTTTCCCATGATCCCTGCCAATCAATAAAGAGGATACTGCACAATCATTTCATTGCATTATTTGGACCAATCAGAATCACATACAGTAATATTTTATCATGTGATATATCAAAAATATAAAAGTACTCATACTGTAGTACTCATACTCTATGTGATAAAGTACTCATGCTCTGTGATAAAGTGCTCATACTCTATGTGATAAAGTACTCATACTCTATGTGATAAAGTACTCATACTGTAGGAAGCCTATATCTTCTATGTGATAAAATTGTTTTCAATATTCACCACTTTCGTTGTCTTTGTGACCTCAAATTGAGTGACCTTCAATTAAGTTTATACTGAAACACAAGTTTTCGTTGAACTTGTCTAAAAATGTCCATGTAATTTAACATTTTTTTGTCCATAGGTACTTCTCTGGGCTTATAAATCAGGATTTTGTTTATCAACTGGCGGCTGGGTGATTTATCTGACTACTTTTACTTTACTTCCAGCTACTTTTAAGAAAAACAGCCTGTATCTCAATTGGGTAGGTCCCTCCTAACTCCCTGCCAACAATGGCAACTCATCTGCCAACTTTCAATATAATGAAATGCCCTGCTTTAAATAAAGACTTTAGATGTATGAGGATCCAAATAAGGTGAAGAATTTTTGTTTAAATGCATGTATAATGGAATTTTATACAATGTCATCCATTACTGAAACATCCATTCTGAATGTTTACATGGCCTGTATTACTTTTATTATAACATTGTCTTCTTATTTGCCATGGCCAATACATTATCCACACACCTGTAATAATATTAACTGAATATTTAGGGGCTAATCTCGCCTATTCATTCAAATGTGCAACCTTTTGCAGACACTTTAATCGGCATACATTGTAGTACATTTTATAAATTTGCTATTAATAGTCATGACTATTGAGCTACTATTCTTTTAATAATATGGGCATTATATGTTTGGTTCAAATTCTATGCTCGGTAATGTTCTAGGAAGAATTTCATTTTTATAGACTTCTATTGATTTCATGCTTATTACCTATTTTATTACCTATCTTGGGGAAGACTGCTTCTGTAATATGCCAATTATATAGGGGACAAAATAATGTTCTTAATTTCCTGAATGGCTACTTGGAGGCTATGGGTGATTTAGTGGTTTAAAGCACATGCCTTTACTAATCACCAGGGGCCCCGAGTGGTCTAAAGCGCTGTCCGTTACGGACCACTGCCATCTCACCTCTGTCTGCGTCTGTTCGAGTCTAAGATTCGGCAAATGTAGTTATGTGAGAAGGCTTGCCAGTAGCTTCTCGTGGGTTGGTGGTTCTTTCCGGGGGTTGTCCGGGTTCTTCCTCCACCATTAATACTGGCCACCATGTATAGCCTATATTGTGCTGAAAAATGGCGTTAAACCATCAAAAACAAACCAAACTAATCATCTCTATCTCTCCTCTGTCCATGTACATTTGGATGTAAAGTGCAGCCTATGTGGGTATGTGAGAAAGCTTACCAATATCTTTGTGTGGGTCTTTGGCTATTTATGAGGGTTCTTTCTCTCTTATACTGGCTGCTATATTCACAATGTTAATCCCCAAAAAAGCTACAACAAGCAGACTATATCTTTTGACATAATTCGAGCCACTGACCAAGTACATAATTACAACTGCCTAGATATGAGAACATTGTTATAGTCAGGTAAGAATGATCAGAAAATACAGCAGTTTTAACGATTTAAATACTGAACATAGTTTCTGACTTGAAATCAGACATATTGTTTTAAAATTCCAAGGACTTTATAATTAGTAAATTTTATACCAAATATACTTGAAATTTTACTTCACATATAAAGTGGCACAAATTAGCAATTAATCCTTTTGTTTTCTAAATGATGTGGTAAGAAATAGTTAACGCTTGAAACATCCCCAAACTTGTTTCATTACGACTTGGGCTTAAGTCTGATTTGCTAAATTTGCCTTGAAGATATTTTGGAATGATTCAAACATTAAATATATCCAATCATTAGCAATCATCAAAATGAGTATTATGGTTGATAATGAATGGGATGTAAAATTATGTTTTTGTTGGTCAGAGATTATTCAAAGCCTTTTCCAGAACTCTATGGGCTGTCTAGGACAGGTGGAGATTCAGGATTATACATTTTATATATAAAGTCAAGTAATTATTATGTATCATCAGTCTGTCGCAGAAAGGTAGCATATGCCACCAACTTGCCCCTTCTATTAGCGCCTAACCGGAAATCGCCTCGGGCATTCTCTTCGTCCGAATATCCGGTTTTTTGGTACTATTCAGAAGTATTCGCCGCGGCAAATGCGCACAAATATTTACAAGTAAAATAATTCAATAAATATCAAACTTTTAATAAAAAAGTTTTTTAATATAATAATTTTAATTGATAATAAAAAAGTTTCATGTTATAGGCGATATATACGGTACCCGAGAAGTTTAATCTTTGCATACGATAATGAAACAAACGGTACTCTCCGAAGTCACACCTACTACTCGGTTTGTGCCCGGATCTGGCAAATAGTACATCCAAATACTCGGATTCGGTACTCTGCAAAAATTATATACTCTTTTAGGCCCTACCTTCTATCTGTATATCAGTTTCTGACAAATTTGGTAAAACAACAGCCTTGTTGAGGCCTTTTTCAGAATTAATAGTCTGTAATTGTCAGTGATTGGATTTTAAAACATTTGTCATTGGTAAACAGTACATGTTTGCTATCGTGCAATATTTCTGATATGAATGGATAATTTTCTTCATAAAAATAACAACAAAGTGACAAGATTTAGTATTGTTTTGTTTTCTTAAATTATTATTTTTTTAAGAAGAACCATAAATTAAATAAATATATTATTTTTTTAAAAATTGCCCACATAATACAAACAGTTGATCTGTCTTATTTAAATACAACCCTACATCCTTTGATTACATGTACATATATTATTATTCAACATGTATACTGTTAATCACTCTTACTTTCTCTTTTTTTCTCTTATTGCCTTTATACATGCCATTCATGTTTTGCCAGATAATCTATTTTTAGGCACTATATAGCCTTGCAGTGCAGGTGTGCCATAAAATACAAAATCAGTTAGCCATGTCTGAACTGTTGGGGTGGGGGGGGGTTGTCTTATTTCCATGTAACGGTAGGATATTTGTGAAGCCATTGCAGCACTGTGTTGTATACAACATCAGCTTGTTATTAAAACTTGCCACTTTCCTATAGCCAAAGTTAGCCACAGAGTTAGCAACTATAACACTGTACAGTGTCTATTTCTTTAACAGATCACTGAGAATACATGATCATGTTATTCAGTGTATAATACCCAGTAAGACCTCACTGCAACCGTATGTTGATACATTGAGAAAGGGAAGACAATTCAGAAGTCTTGTTTCTTTATGAGTTCTCACTGAGGGCAAGACACAATGATAAGTCTTGTTTCTTTAAGAGTTCTCACTGAGGGCCAGACACAATGATAAGTCGTGTTTCTTTAAGAGTTCTCACTGAGGGCCAGACACAATGATAAGTCTTGTTTCTTTAAGAGTTCTCACTGAGGGCCAGACACAATGATAAGTCTTGTTTCTTTATGAGTTCTCACTGAGGGCCAGACACAATGACTGTTTGATCAGGTACTGGGTAGTAAAGAAATGTAAATTAGTGTTACGTCATACTGATAACAGTCACCTATTACTCGGCTACGGAACTATGTGGAAATATTCTGGACACCCTACTGTATGTATCTTGGGTCAGTTCAATGATCATATCATTGTTGCAGGAAAATGTATAAAGTTAGATTTTAAATTCTAATATGGTCATCTTTTAATATTTTTGGTCTACCCAAATGTATTTTTTCGTGTTGACAAAAATGGTTGCCTGGTATTATTTATTAGCTGATTCTGTCTGAGGTAGATTGGTTTTTCTACCCATTTCTTTTGTATGAATTTTGCATTAGAAGCCCAGTATTATAGTGAAGGAGGGGGATTAAGGAAAATCTAAATCTGGATAATAGAAGCATGTATGATGGAAAGTAAGTGCACACATAATCCTTCCAATATTTTTTTTGTGAGCAAATAAATGTATTTAAAAGTTTTGAAAGTCCAAGACCCAACCCATTTTAATTTTTTTTTTCTTCAGACTTCTGATATTTGTTTCTTGCCAGAAGTAATGATTTTTTTCTTTAGCCTTCTGATATTTGTTTCTTGCTAAAAGTAATGATTTTATGTTTTTAGACTTTTGTTTTCATAGCACATGAAATGATACCTTGCTAATGTGAAAATATCTTAGGCATATCTTAGATATCAACATTGGATGCAATCATTCCTACATACTCAGTAATACTAGCGACATATAAGTTTGTCATACCAGACTACTCAGCATTGCTAACACAATATGGACATGAATCATACCAAATTGTACATCAATGCTAACACAATATTGATATGAATTATACCAAACTGTAAAGCATTTCTAACACCATATTGACATGAATCATACCAAACTGTACATCAATGCTAAAACAATATTGATATGAATCATACCAAACTGTACATCAATTCTAAAACAATATTGATATGAATCATACCAAACTCTACATCAATGCTAACACAACATTGATATGAATCATACCAAACTGTAACGCATTTCTAACACCATATTGACATGAATCATACCAAACTCTACATCAATGCTAACACAACATTGATATGAATCATACCAAACTTTTACGCATTTCTAACACCATATTGACATGAATCATACCAAACTGTACATCAATGCTAAAACAATATTGATATGAATCATACCAAACTGTACAGGAATGCTGACACTATATTGACATGAATCGTAACCAAACTGCACAACAATGCTAACACAACATTGATATGAATCATACCAAACTGTACAGCATTGCTGACACCATATTGACATGAATCATGTCAGACTACTCAGCATTGTCAACAGTTTATGGTTTCAATCATAAACATTCTGCAAACAGGTTACTCATCAATTTGGACTGATTCATACCAGACTTTATCCAACACTGCTAACATTCTCTTGACCTGAATCACACCAGAATATTCAGCATTGTTAACAGTGAATTGGTTTGAATCATAAACATTTTGCAAACAGGTTTCACACACAAAATTATACTTGAATACATACCGTATTGACCAGAACCATACCGGACTCATTGTTTCCCTTTACTATCATTTGCGCTTCAGAGACCATTAAGTGTCTAATTTGACCCCCAGTTTGATACCAAAGTTTGATCTTTTATTCAGTCTGACCCTTAGTTCTGACACCATGGAGAGTTTTGACCTTCCGTCTTGTTACCCTAGGAGGATACACTGACTAACTGACTGCACAGCACTATAATGGCATATTGACTTAAATCATACCAGAATGCATATATAGTAAGATTGAGCAGATCTCAGATATATTGTAAGGTTTGGCTGATGTCCGACATCAGTAATGTTTAGCAGACTTCAGACATTTAGCAAGGTTTAGCATATATCAAACAAATAACAAGATTTAGCAGATATGATATGTATATTAACGTTTAGCAGATATCAGACATATAGGGTATTAAGATTGAACATTTCAAACTTGTATGGTCCATATGTTGCTTTTCATGTTGCCTTTCTCATATTCAGACTATCATTCCATTGCTAAAATGCAGGTTATAACACTGTATATCAGTATGTATGGGCATAGCACATTTGTAATATTGCACATGTTTTCTTGACACCGTATCAAGTAACCTTAAGAATAAGGAAGGCTTGTAAGGGAAAATGCCTTTGTTGGGCATTTAATCCACAATATTGAGAGTTGTTTTGGTTGTGGGAACTGATTAACTAGATGCTAAATTGAAATACTCTGCAGTTTTCTAAGCAATGTTTTGTCATGACCATACTGGTTTATAGATGTACATTTTTTTTCTAATTTTCAGCTGTTTAAGACATGGAAGGTAAGTCAGAAACTTCTACATGTTAAAAGGGATTATGCAGGTGAGACGGGATTCTTTGTTTGTACATGTGAGAAGAACATATATTCTGGCAGAAACATTATATAGTATTCTTTTCCTAAGGTTCCTTAAAGGGTCAATAAAAAAAAGATGCTTCTAAAGTCCACGATAAAATATTCATAATTCTCCATTGATCTTTCTCCGATCACCCAACCCCAAAAACCATGGGCTTATTATGAATCACCTTAGAAGAATGGGAATGGTTACTGTCAAGTAGTCATTTACTAGTTAAACCTTATAAAATAGGTTGGTTTGGCTTTTTGTGAAAATATCTAAACATGTATTACCGTAGTCTAAATAAACAAAAATATCACAGGACCAGTTTTGGTAGTATTTGGCACTAGCATCCCAGAATAACTTAAAGATTTGTACAAATAATAATGACGCAGCATCAGATAGGGTCACCCTTATAAATATATTAATAACCTTTTCGCGATTCCTTTATAAAAACTGTCAAACATAATTTTATCAAATTTGTATGAAATCATCATGGCATAATGATGTTTCCAATTTATACAAATCTGTCATCCAATATGGCCACTGTGTTTAATTGAAACGCCACTGTTAGAAACAAGATTTGTTATGATTTCTCAAAAGCCAGTTACTCAGATTGGACCAAATGTGACAGAAATTGGACCTAATGTGACAGAAATTGGACCAAATGTGACAGAAATTGGACCAAATGTGACAGAAATTGGACCAAATGTGACAGAAATTGGACCAAATGTGACAAAGCATCCTTGCAAGAAGACCTTTTCATTCAAAACGTACCATGATGATCTGCAATCAAATACAGACATTGCTAAAGATGGAAAAATATCTAAACAACTTCATCCCATGGGCAGGGGATGCGGTGACCCAATCCCTTCAATAGTTCACAATGCAGTAATAGTGCTATACAAAAGAAATAATCCTTCCTTTCATAGTTTTGCAACCATAACTTTGTGGTCTGTAGTGTGTTGGGATACTTTTCTTGGACTCGTTCATCAGAGCAGTAGAAGTTGTATTTTATGCTCAGTTAACTTAAGAAAATATTAACATGTCTGAATATCTGTTTAACATAAATTATCTGTTCCAGATATTGCTCCCATTTAAATTTTGAGTACACCCATGTACCGGCAGTTCTAACTTAGAGGATGTATTATGTATTGCCCCAAATTTAGTCTCTGTGGTCATTAATTCAACCTAATTCACACCTGCCACTATGGTGTGTGCATTGAATTGCATTACATCACAATTATAACTGTGCCTTATCAGAAAAGGCACATGGTGGATAATCAATAATAGAAAATGTAGGGAAGAAAAGACTAATTTATTTCCAAAGATGCATACAGAGATAAAAAAAAATGTGGACTCAAAATGTCTAAAGTAAATTATACAAGGTTTCTATAATCATGAGAAATTAATATCACAGGCATTTTGGGTTTTGTGGGTTTATTAACTGTTTTAATAAATATTGACTTTTCAAGAAGTAAAGATGTTTGAGCTAATTATTGAGTCGATTGCACCTTTTGCCTCAGTCGTAGACCATGGAACTTATGAGATGGTATGTTGTTCCATCATCCATTCATTAGCTCAAGTATGTTATTGCTACTTCTAAACTACAAGGAGGATTTTATTTGCCGTGCATTTTTACAGACAAATTTGTCCCAAGATCTGGTTGGTACAAACATAATATACTTACTTGGACTTCCAGTATGGAAAATCTTACTCCTTCGTAAAGACTGGTCATGTTCTGGGGTTTTCACAAAGGTCATCTTATGACATTAATCCAGAATGAAAATGATGTTGATCCAACATCCATTATGGTCGTCAGAAAGACCATCTTGAAAATTTTGTTATTGAAAATTTGTATTGATGATATGAGGATGTCACAATATGTTTTTATGACATATGGTTGTCTTGAAATAATTGTGGTACTAGTCCGACTTTATTTATGGCTGAGAACATGGCCATAATGAAATTCTTTTTCTTGCTGTTTCTCCAAAACTAAAAGTAATATTGCAATGGGATTTTCATCAGAAGACTTCCCAGTATCTGCCTCGAATGTGGAGGTGGTGGGTTTGATCCCCGACAGAGTAATACCAAAGACTTAAAAAATGGAACTAACTTCTGTCTCACTAGGCACTCAGCATTAAGAGGTTAGTGTTAGGACTGGTTGGCCTGGTGTCAGGATAATATGTGAATGGGTGTGACATTATACTACATGTCTGCGACATGATGCCCCAATGCTAGACGTTACTGTAATTGCTACACTGCAGACATTGTTAAAGCTATATTACAAATCCTAATCACACACACCATGTCAAGAGTGTTCTAAATGTAAATAGCGCCCCTTCCACATACATCACAGTGGCCAGTTTAAAATCATACAATTGCTACTCATGAATTGCTGGTCATTACCATCATCATGGTTTTACAAAACAACATATGGTTACTAGTTGGTCCCTAATGGCAATGGTGCTGTTAAGACATCCAAAATGGCCATGGTCATATTGAAAAGTTAGTTATCACTACTTCTCCTGAATGAATGGTGACATCAGCACATGGTTTAATTTAAAGACTTCTAATGATGTCAGGTTAATCATAATATTGATATTGTGATTTCATCAAAAGACTACTGGTGATGATGTAGTCTATGAGATGCCAAAGATTTCAACAAGGGTGCATCAGTGACATCATGTTTCAGCTAGATAGGTGGAACAAGGTTTTGGTAATGACAAAATCAGTTGCGGTGCATATATTAGCAGCATATATTATCAGCAGGAGTTCATGCCGTTGCACTTGCAAACACCATACATTCCTTCCCAGGTTTGGTGGTCAGTGGTCAGTCCCTACTGTAGCATTGAAGTCGCCAAGAATAAGAAGATTTTCTGATTTTTGTAGTAGCTGAGATGCATTTATCCAGTTCCTCATTGAATTTGATGTTTCATATCATGTGTTGGCCATTGTTGTAGCTTAGGCACTGATCAACATTGAACTCTTCTTGCTTCACAGTTGGAATTGTACAATCATTAGGTAATCATTGAGGCCCTAGTGAAGGCTGGTAAGTTTGAGCTGTAGGTGAGACTCACTGTAAATCTGACACCTGTCACATGACATTCTTCACTCTAGAAGAATACATGGTTGCTAACCACTTCTGACAGCTGACCCTTTTCTGCTACTCAAAGCTGCTCTGTCCACATTTTTTATTGTGTTGATTCCCAAGCAACCAATGCAGTCTTTCTCTTTTCTGTTCTACCTGGACATTGTCCAGATGAGTTAGCACATTCATTTCCATTTCTGGTAATGTTTGAATGCTAGAATGGGATCCCTGCCAGCTGTGCTAAACTGGCCAGGGCGAGATGAAGCTGGCTATGTTTAGTGTACCTTTTCTAACCCCTTCCTAATGTTACAGGGGTGAGCAGAAGAATTCTAAAAAGGGTTGCTCAGACACTTAGGGCTGCCAAGTTGCACTGCATCTTCCGTCCATTTGAAAGCAACCTTGTGCCCATAGCCTCCTGTGTGAAGGTATGTGTCTGTAGCTAAGGTGTTATTCTCACTTGCTGTTTCATCATGCTGCCATTACCACAGGACTTGGAGTTGTGTTGTATGGATTTAAAGCTGTGATTCATGGTTGACCTGGTCTGTCTCCAATAACAAGACATGGTCGAGACACCTGGAGATATGTCTTGGCCATGGCATTCTGTTTTGCCATCTTCATGCTCCGTGATGCATTCCTGGGTTTGCCATTCTGCCCATTGAACCAAAAGGTGGTTTACACAGTCCACTGTCTACAGTCTTCACATGCTTAGGTAGACAAGCCCTAACTCACTCACTGAGGGCTTAAGACCACTTGGCTGCTCTCATTTGGTTTACCCTGCCTGTCAAAGTGGATTGCCAGGGTGTGGGCACTGTTGCATGCTGACAGCTTGTTAGAGCCTCAAGTGAGAGCTCAGAGCCAAGTAATCAAAATGTAGATGAACTATTCTGAGAATAACAAGTCCTCTCACCAGAGTTGTTACTCTTCCAGACACCATGTTTGACAAAGTGAAACATTCAAACTGTGGTTATTAAATTATTTTTGCTAATGTTTGCTGATGACATATTGTTTCCTTAATCTTCCTGTTTAAAAATGAATTACACTTAAACATGCCAACTGGATATAATGTAAAATGACTTCAAAATGAATTGGGCAGTTTTAATTTGTATAATTTACCCACGAAAATAGCTAAATGGACTCTCCCGCAGTAAATGTTGACAGGTCACTTCATCCTAGCTATTGTCTCCTAATTAGGTCAATTTCATGTTACTACCATGTTGCATGCCCAGCCAATTAACAGCACCATCATCAGCTTGGTGCAGAGCCTGCAGTGTGTGACATGGTCTGCAGAGCTCCAAAGCTACAGGAAGAGTAAGTGGCCTGACCCCTTCATACAAGGTTGACTGCACAATGCCCATGTACAGTCTGGAAATGATAAAGCATGGTACACAGATACTGTGGAAGGTTGAAGCCAGGAGAGCAGATAGATGGCTTAGCTAAGAGGGAGTGATTTACATCTGTTGAAGACCAATCATTGTTCCTTGCCAAAATAGTTGTCATATCCTCCGACAATGGTGAGCATGGATCTGCATTCATGTCCTGTTCACTGTCAGTACAGAGCCAAGGCTCAAAGCTGGGGCAACTGGATTCTACTTGCAAACCAAATTCAGTGATGAATCCCGGTTACATGCCACTACTAAGAGCAGCCCTCAAAATGCTGATGTCCTCTGACTTTTAAGCCATTGGACCTGCCCTAAGAATTTTACAACTTAAGTTGAGGGTCTCACAGTAGCCAAACAAACCATCAGCAGCGCCTAAAACCACTGTGATAATGTTGCGAATTGGGTAATCTGTGAATAGTGGTTGTTCATTTCTGACCACATTTCCTCTATATCAGTTGTATGCCCCAGGGACAGATTTAGCTGAATGTTGATACCAGCATACAGATTACAGGCATAAATCATGGTGGTCAAGAAATGTATTTTATTTTGTTGAAATAATTTTGGGTTTAAGATTCCTGAACATAGCATTTTCCAAACATGACCATCTCGTGGTGCGTTTTGGAGTATAAATTGGTGGGATTTTTTCTTTGTGTGACAGTGTGTTATGGCAGGTAGACAAATCACACTGGTAGTTAACTTAATGGTTGCCTAATTAAAGTGTAGATAGAGCATGGTCTTTCACTGTCCCATTATATGTATTTAATTATTTTATAAATGACCTCACACCAGTTTTATAAATAAAAACAAGAACATAGAAAAGAGCCTTTTGGAAGTATAATAATTTAAACACAGTACTTATTTTCAATCTGAGGAAAGCATGTTTCATTTCAAATTCTACATGTTACTGATTTTTTCAAAAATGAAACAAACTATATTGTTCATTGTTGGTTTTAGTTTTTTAGTTTTTTATGGTTTAAAGCCATTTTTAAGCACAATATAGGCTATACATGGCAGCCAGTATTAATGGTGGAGGAAGAACCTGGAAAACCCCCGGAAAGAACCACCGACTCACAAGAAGCTACTGGCAAGCTTTCTCACATAACTACATTAGCAGAATCTTAGACTCGAACCCACGCAGACAGAGGTGAGATGGCAGTGATCCATATTGGACAGCACTTTAGACCACTCGATCACTTGAGGCCCTGTTCATTGATATTCAAACAATTGTTATTTAGTTTAAATAGACAAAGAACATTCATATCATACAGACAATTGTTTTGATGCACCCCCACCCCCATTTGTCAAGAAAAAATGGTATATTTTAAGCCATCTTTCATTACAGGTCTAAATGAATGCAAAGCATTTGATTCATGCTTGCATAAAATAGCCAATCTGTTTCATGGCAGATGTCTTCTACAACAGTATTCTTTAAAGGCAGGTGCTCTTTCATGACATGTTTTACTGTATTAGGGACCAAACATTTAAGGGGGGGGGGGGGACAAAATATCTTTTGAAAAAATGTTCAGCTCGACAACTACTTGAGAAAATATTCTTGCTCATATTTAAAAGAAAACAAAAGAATCCATTATATCAATGATATGCAAGTTTAAAAAAGTATATATAGCAATAAATCAAACAAATTCAGACTGCAACCACACACACCCTCCAATTAAATGATCTGTTCCTTAGTGTAATTATAGTTTTGCGAGAGAATTGCATCTTTATAACAGTTGAGACTAATGATGAGTTTATCAAATGCATAGCTTCCAAAGAAGGTTGGGGGTGGGAAACTCTTTCCTTACCTGGTCCACTGTCAATTCGGCTCATATGACAAAGCAGTATATCAGGCAACCAGTAACATTGAAACCAAATGACAAGTGAGCATTGTTGTTGACCTCTGTTTAATTTGCCATACCCATGTAGTACTCTAAATGTACTGTGTATATTAAATTCAATTAGTGTCTATGATGTACAGTAAGTAGGATTATCATCTCTTACTGACCCACTATTTTACTTTTTGCACTCATGACAAGAGCCACTTTAGGATGGATGAGACCAGAATATATAGGTTTGAAGTATGTTTTTTGTGTGATCTTGAGTTTAACACTTGTTGCATGAGAAAGTTCAGTGTATAATTAGGCCAAAAAGGAGGACTCGTACATCTGGCACTAATCATTCTTTAATATGGTGCAATATTCTGTGAGATTTGATTAATTTACTGTGATTCGTTTGTTTTTATTGTAGGTTAGCCAAAGGTGTCAGTATCGGGAATAACTTATATGTAATTAAGCTCACTTGTACATAGCCATCGGGCAGAAATATAATTACATAACACTGTAGTGTGTGCCCCTATGTGCATGAAGTAATCATTATTCAGTCCTATTGTTTATTACTATTATTATTAATTATTATTAATTAATGTGTTGTTACTCTTATTAATCCTCATTTAATTATCTTTGCATTATTTGGATATGCTTCCATTAATGGTAACTGAGTTTATCCAGATTTGTAAGCTCCAACAGTTTTCTAAGTTTAAAAATAATGTGAACAGGACCGTTCAATTGTATTTTCTTTGACAAATTACCTTCACAGTGTGAGGCAATGAATTTCTCAAGATTTTGTGATATTTTGTGAGATATCAGAGATTAATTATGGACTATACACTATCTCTACACTATGTCATGATTTCTTCTTATAGTCATTATACTCAAGATTCATACAAAGGAAACTAAACTCATGAAATTTGAAGTCGGAATGATGTCCCAGTGCTTTTGACAGGACTAATGTATATGTACAAATTGGTTATGTCTCATACATGGTACTTGTCATTGGCAAAATGTTTTCAAGTTTCACCTTGGCATATGTTGGGTTCAAGTTTCAGCTTAATGGCATGGGTTTTGGTTTAGTTAAGTTTCACAATGGCATGGATTTTGGTTTAGTTAAGTTTCACCATGGCATGGGTTTTGGTTTAGTTAAGTTTCACCATGGCATTTGTTTTGGTTTAGTTAAGTTTCACCATGGCATGGGTTTTGGTTTAGTTACGTTTCACCATTGCATGGGTTTTGGTTTAGTTAAGTTTCACCATTGCATGGGTTTTGGTGTAGGCTTTGGTATAAAGTTGAATATATTTTTCAGTAGCATCCTCAGTTTTAGCTTACATAATTTCAGTTTATGATATGTTTCCCATCATCATGCATAGGTATTGAAATGGTAAATATTTGTGATGATATTAATAGTATTTTTTAATCAATAAATACAGTACAACATTTCTTCTAACACCTCCACAATTTTCACAGTCTCCTATATTTTATTTATCTTTGTAATAGTTATGTGATTTATCTTCACATTTGTGACCAAGACCTAATTGTTGTGACCAATCTAATTGAGCATGGGGGGGGGGGGGGAAACAGTTTTTTTCACTCATTCCTGACCACTTTGAGAAATTCCCAGTTTCAGTCTTTGAGTCATTTAGCCATTACACATATGGTGTACATGGGTAAAGTACATGTTAATATTGTTTACGGATTCACAGGTGTGTAGTTACATTCTTATTATGTTCTGATATTTCAACACAGGTAAGCCAATGAAGTGGGAGTAACTGTTACAGTCCAGGTATGTGTGCTTAAATAAGCACAGCAAATCCATTGGTCGCAATAAATCAACCACCCAAAAGTTTTATTCTTTTAGCTTTGTCTTCTGAATTTAGGTTTGAATAGAGTTTACAGGCATGTCAGCACAATGCTGGCTATATAGTGCACATAAAAAGTTATAGAAATGGAAAGATGACGAAATGCATTAACATGAAATCATCACACAAATTTCCCGATGTTTATTCCCACACCCCATAAAAACCTCCATAATTGTCAGTAGTCTTAGTTTAGAAAGAGACTTCTTTTCATGGTACAATAAAACTGGATGCCAATGACCTATAAATAATAAACATAGATGCTAATGACCAACAGTCATGCTTAATGCTGATGGTAAACTGTTAGACATGACAGTCTATGATAGAAGTGATTAAAAGGAGATAAATAACATCCCTTGCAGTGATTATCTAAATGACTGACCATAGGTGATGGTGTGTTAAGATTCCTTTGTAGGAGAGCCCATATGTGATTTGCAGAAATGCAGCCATCTCAGTGAAGGATGAGCCATCACTGAAACAACCAAAGCCTAGCAAAACTAAATTGCTTGATGGAGTTTGAAGTGCAGCAGCAGATTTGAACAATTGCATGCTTAACACTACTGACATTATAGTGTGCCCATTGCATGCTTGACACTACCTGTCAGTTTAATCACCTGTTGCCTGCTTAAAACTCCCTGATATTATAGTGTTCCCATTGCATGCTTGACACTTCCTGCCATTATAATCACCTGTTGGGTGCTTAACACTCCATGATAGTATAGTGTAGACATTGCATGTTTGACACTGCCTGTCAGTATAATCACATATTGCCTGCTTAAAACTCCCTTACCTTATAGTGTACCTATTGCATACTTGACACTGCCAGTATGGTCACATGGTCATATGCTTAACACTCCTTGATAGTATAGCGTACCCATTGCTTGTTTGGCATTCCGTGACAATATAATGTGCCTATTGAATGCTTGACTCTCCTTGACAGTATAGTCTGCCCATTGAATACTTGATACTACCTGATAGTATCTTGTACCATTTGCATGCTTGACACTCCCTGACAGTACCTATCTGGTGCCATTTGCATACTTGACACTCCCTGACAGTATCATGTGCCATTTGCATACTTGACACTCCCTGACAGTATCATGTGCCATTTGCATGCTTGACACTCCCTAACAGTATCATGTGCCATTTACATGCTTGACACTCCCTGACAGTATCATGTGCCATTTGCATACTTGACACTCCCTGACAGTATCATGTGCCATTTGCATGCTTGACACTCCCTAACAGTATCATGTGCCATTTGCATACTTGACACTCCCTGACAGTATCATGTGCCATTTGCATGCTTGACACTCCCTGACAGTATCATGTGCCATTTGCATGCTTGACACTCCCTAACAGTATCATGTGCCATTTACATGCTTGACACTCCCTGACAGTATCTTGTGCCATTTGCATGCTTGACACTCCCTGACTACCTCTCTGATGCCATTTGCATGCTTGACAGCCCGTGACAGTATATCCTGCCCATATAATGATTAACAGTTACATACAGTATAGTGTGCACTCCATGACAGTAATTCAGATACAGAAAGATCATTTTGAAATTCACTGCTGAGAAAATTTAAACAAAATTCAGCAATGTTCACGCAAGTTGAAACAATAGTACCATCTCATCTCTTATACATGCAAACATTAACTCAACATTTTCACCACTTGCAACACCCCCCACTGAACTATTTATTGCAAGAGGCAAAGACTTTGTTCCACTGTCCAATGGATTTTAGAAACAGAAATGTGATATGTTTTTTATTCACTGCCTCAGTGGTTGCACATTTCTGTGTTGGTGTGATATTAATGCTACTTAGTAATCATGCTGTACTCCGTTTTAACTGTATTAAATGATTTTATTTTGTATAACACCAATTTGCACTCGCTAACTTGTCTAGAAATTTGGCAGGTGTGGATTTGCAAAACATGTTCAAATACTAATCCATCCAAATATATGCATACATATAAAACTGTAGGTAAAAGGTCAATATGCTATAGTTATTTATGAGGTAAAGATATTATAGTTATTTAAGAGGTAAATAAAATATATTTGTTTAAGAGGTAAAGATGCTATAGTTGTTTAAGAGGTAAAGATGCTATAGTTGTTTACGAGGTAAAGATGCTATGGTTGTTTAAGAGGTAAAGATGCTGTAGTTATTTAAGAGGTAAAGATGCTATGGTTGTTTAAGAGGTAAAGATGCTATAGTTGTTTACGAGGTAAAGATGCTATGGTTGTTTAAGAGGTAAAGATGCTATAGTTGTTTACGAGGTAAAGATGCTATGGTTGTTTAAGAGGTAAAGATGCTATAGTTGTTTAAGAGGTAAAGATGCTATGGTTGTTTAAGAGGTAAAGATGCTATAGTTGTTTACGAGGTAAAGATGCTATGGTTGTTTAAGAGGTAAAGATGCTATAGTTGTTTAAGGGGTAAAGATGCTATGGTTGTTTAAGAGGTAAAGATGCTATAGTTGTTTAAGAGGTAAAGATGCTATGGTTGTTTAAGAGGTAAAGATGCTATAGTTGTTTAAGAGGTAAAGATGCTATGGTTGTTTAAGAGGTAAAGATGCTATAGTTGTTTAACACATTAACCCCTGGAGGTTTTTGCTGTTTTCGCATAAAATGCGAGTATTTCTAAATACATCGTAATCCATCGATTTCCTAACAATAATCTGTTAGACAAATGGTTACCAATGATACAGAAAATGTTTTTCATTGGTTAGTTTACTGGCGCATGAGCAGAAGGGCAAAAATTGGAGTTCTTTTTTTTTTTTTTTTTTTTTTTTTTTTTTTTTTTTTTTTTTTTGCTTAACGGACCCATGATTTTCGTATGTAGAAGACTCTTTATTCAAAATGTCCATCTTATCCTACTTTTTGCACAGGATCACCTGTCTGTGTGCGTCTCAGACCGGTCTGCCGTAGATCTGAGGTCATAAAGTCTAAAATCTGGACACAAATTCGGAACCCGACCATGGGCGATTTTTGGGTGAAAATAAAACGGGTCCAAAAACTTCGGTTTTTTCCTCTGTATTTTGTAACACAATTAAAATATCCATATTACTTGCTATCATTGTAGAGCTACATCTGTCTACTTTTCAATGATACCACCCACTTTAGTGTATCATATATGACCTTGACGCTACAGACCATGGAAGTAGGCTAGTACCTCATACCTCGTAAAGTCGTCGCTAGGGGTTAATGTGTTAACAAGAATTTTTTTAAAAAAATAGAAAATTGTCCCGGAATGGCAAAATTTGTATTTCATGTTCAGTGTTGACGTACAAGTGATTGAATACGCGAAGAATATTCAAATTTTGTGGTATCATGAAAAGTGACTGTTTAAGAGGTAAAGATGCTATGGTTGTTTAAGAGGTAAAGATGCTATGGTTGTTTAAGAGGTAAAGATGCTATAGTTGTTTATGAGGTAAAGATGCTATGGTTGTTTAAGAGGTAAAGATGCTATAGTTGTTTAAGAGGTAAAGATGCTATAGTTGTTTAAGAGGTAAAGATGCTATGGTTGTTTAAGAGGTAAAGATGCTATAGTTGTTTAAGAGGTAAAGATGCTATGGTTGTTTAAGAGGTAAAGATGCTATAGTTGTTTACGAGGTAAAGATGCTATGGTTGTTTAAGAGGTAAAGATGCTATAGTTGTTTAAGAGGTAAAGATGCTATAGTTGTTTAAGAGGTAAAGATGCTATAGTTGTTTAAGAGGTAAAGATGCTATGGTTGTTTAAGAGGTAAAGATGCTATAATTGTTTAAGAGGTAAAGATACTATAGTAATGTAAAAAGTATTAAGTAAGTCACTGTAAATATAACCTCCGTTGAAAATATTGGGCTTATATGGGGTATTACTATAGGACACTATAAAATGAATAAATGTTTGATTACAGCTTATATGTTTAAAAAAAATATTTACCCAGTTCATTTCAATTTGGAATATTATGTAATCTGACACTTCCCATTCTCCCTGTACTATTTTTTTTTTTTACCATTAGCTTGCCTTCATAGATGGGACCATGTGATCAATAAGTATACCACTTTTTATAGATTTAATGTTTTAATAAGCCTGGACCAATTTCACATAATATTTTAAGACTGATTTTGTACAATCCAAAGTTTTGTTTCTCCTTCAACCATTGTCACTCAGTTATATCCCAGGATGGGGCCATCAGTTTGGCAATGTGTAAGACAATAATTATAATTAATTTATTTCATTGGTTTTTTTTTCTCATTAAAGTCTCATCCTGTCCAAAACATATTTAGCATGTGGTTTCATCACATACCTGCCATGTTGTACCACTCTTTTTCATGACAGCAATGTTCTTGGTTAGAATGATTGGGTCCATAACTTGTATTTCTGTCAGTTCATGTAGTCCTAATGTTATTTTTACCTGTGGATCATGTCTCTAACAGGATCACAAAGTAGTATAGAGTTGTAAACATTCGTGTACATGTATATTATACAGCTCATCTCAGGATCCAATGTGTTTTCTAAAATGTAATTTCTTATTTAAATTTTCAGGTGTGCAAATAATTTCTGATCAGTTTTTATGTTCTTAGGAATTAAAAATGTGCAGAGGTTTTATTGAAACCCTCCTAGGCATAACCTCGATAAGAAATGTAATTTCTTATTTAAAATTGTTCAGGTGTGCAAATAATTTCTGGTCAGTTTTTATGTTCATAGGACTTAAAAAATGTGCAGAGGTTTTGTTGAAACCCTCCTAGGCATAACCTCTACAAGGTGATCACTTTTGCATCTAAATGTGTAACCATCCATCTGTCCATCCAGATCCTTGATTAAACCCAGAATTTTTTTCTTTTTTACATTCATTTCAAAAGTATCTGTCATCCTCCCCTTCTTGGATCTTGAATATAGCTTGCACTAATCTTTAGCTAATTAAATGTTCTCATTATCAAGGTTTGTGGTACGCAGTCCAATACCAGTTTTTATGTAATTAGAAAGATTATCTTTTCAAAAAGATGAAGCACAAAGTAGAATTATAATATTTATTGATTGATGGGATATGAAACATTAGAGACTGTCATTAAATTCTTAGCCAAAATGACCAAGTTAAAGAATCTAGTATCCTGACTTACACCACCCTCCCACATTGTTACCTCAATTCATACTTAGAGAGTCCAGGACTGCAAGTACTATGAGTTGTAGAAAGCTTGATGAAGACAGAGCAATGTAGTTTAACAGTGACAGTTGAAACCTCAGAATTTAACACCATTTTGCAGCACACGATTGACTATACATGGTGGCCAGTATTAATGATGCAGGAAGAACCCGGGAAAAGCCCCGGAAAGAACCACTGACCCACGAGAAGCTACTGGCAAGCTTTCTCACATACCCACATTGGCCGAATTTGAGACTTGAACCCATGCAGACAGGTGAGATGGCAGAGATCCGTAACGGAGAGCGCTTTACACCACTCTGCCACCTGGGGCTCCTAACTACATTTTAACACCTTAATAATGTAATCATTACTACATGTTCCTAATTATGAAAGTTGGCATCTACAGAATATGGTATGGTTTTATATTTGTAAGTTGTGAAGGAATAAATAATTCGGATCAACTTTAGTCGATTGGCAGCCCTATTTAGCTTACCATTAACACAGAAGTATTCTAACTTTTGTGTTTTTCATGCAACTAAAATGTAGTCTAACTTTACACACAATCTATTATAGTTTCACAATCGATTATCTTTTTGGTTTTCCTCAAACAACTGATGATCGATTATAATCGATAATTGGAACAACACTACTATAATGTAATGTGTTGTACTATACAGTAATGTAATGTAGTATAGCAAATTGTGATGACCTAAACAGCAATGTGATGCCCTATACAGTAATATTATATACTGTGTAGCAATGTGATGTCCTATACAGTAATATTATGTACTGTGTAACAATGTGATGTCCTATACTGTAATATTATATACTGTGTAGCAATGTGATGTCGTATACTGTAATATTATATACTGTGTAGCAATGTGATGTCATATACAGTAATATTATATACTGTGTAGCAATGTGATGTCCTATACTGTAATATTATATACTGTGTAGCAATGTGATGTCATACTCTGTAATATTATATACTGTGTAGCAATGTGATGTCCTATACAGTAGTATTATATACTATGTAGCAATGTGATGTCCTATACAGCACTGTGTAGCAATGTGATGTCCTATACAATAATTTGTGTGTAGCATTGTGATGTCCAGTATGCTAATGCGATGCACTGTGTAGCAATGTGATATACTGTTAGTTAATGTGATGTACTATAATAGCAATGTGATGTACTATAATAGCAATGTGATGTACTATATAGCAATGTGTGATGTACTGTATAGCAATGTGATGTACTATATAGCAATGTGATGTAATATATTGTAATGTAATGTATGTTAATGTGATGTAATTTATAACAATGTGATATACTGTATGTTAATGTGATGTACTGTATAGCAATGTAATGTAATATATAGCAATATAATGTAATGTATGTTAATGTGATATACTTTATAGCAATGTCATGTACTGTATGCTAATATGATGTACTATATAGCAATGTGATGTACTATATAGCAATGTGATGTACTGTATAGCAATGTGATGTAATATATAGCAATGTGAATGATGTACTGTAAAGTAATGTGATGTTACTAATGTATCATATTGTTGTGTTGTACTGTATAGTAATGTGATGTACTATTAGGTCATGTGCTGTACTGTATAGTAATGTGATGTACTATTTGGTCATCTGTTATACTGTATAGTAATGTGTACACTCTATCTAGGCCATGTGTTATACTGTTTAGTAATGGGATGCATTATTTGGTCATGTGTTATACTATATGGTATGGGGATGTACTATCTACAGGGCTCAAATTTAACACAAATTTCTTTATAAGCAGAAGGACTAGTATAATGAGAAATTCACTAGTCCTCCAAAATCTTAACTAGTCCTGTGCACACGACAATGTTGCGCACTTGTGTTGAGATTAACAACAATTTCATTTCATAAATAGCATTGTCACATAATTGAAGAAGTACAGAAGTGTATATCCTGCTTCAAATCATCAACCAGTCAAATGCAGATTTCTTGTTTCACAAGATAATCTGGATCCAATTCCAGAAAGAGATCCAGGTGTCCTTTCTCATCCTCCACCTGCACTTTGGGTCCACATGCGTTATTTTCTAGTTTCCTTCCTTACCTGTCTCCCTGAAACATTTCACAAATTGCTGGTGATGAATCATAAGTTGGAATATCATTTATATGGAACATTATAAAGAGCAGGTCAGGCAGAACCCAATTTCGCAAATAGGATCTCCAGTCACTATTTACCATTTTCATCTCTGAGAAACCACTCTCAGCATCAGCAGAGTGGGCTGTAATTGTCAGGATAAGGTTAATCAATGCCAGAATATTCTTGCAGTCAGCATCACATGATTTTACAACTATGGGCCACGTCCAAGCGTAGATGTCTTTGTAACTGCAAGGTAACATAATACATTAAACATACATTATACATTATGATTTAATCTTTCCAAGATCTTACCAGAGGTCAATTCTTCTGATGGTATCTGCAAAGCAGCATTTCTCTCTGACTTCATTTTATCTTGCCCACAGCTTTTATGTATGTTAACCGATTAAATTTTTAAATTCGAACAACCAGAAACAAACCTAGATGTTTTCACTGTTTGTTGTTGCAAATTCCATATTACACCGCATATGTTTATTTCCTCGTCATAATTCAGCCTGTTCCTGTCTTTTGTCCATATCTTCTGAAACGTTCAATTATGCTTTTCCTTATCATACGAATAATTCCTCTCTTTTATGTCATTTTCACTCAACTTTTGTTTTTTGTTTGTTGGCTTAAAATCTATACAACATCACTGCCTTATAAGGAGGGTATTATGCCTTGTTTTGAAATATGCGATGTTACCGTATAACTGACAGGAATTATTTAAATTGCGAAAATGAATACAACAGCGTGCTTTTGTTTTGGGTCTGTGGTTCTTTCGGTGGTTTTCTCAGAGTTCTTCCTCTATTATTAATACTGGCTGCCATGTATAGCCTATCGTCTGCTGAAAATTGGCATTAAACTCGACAAAAACAACTGTGTCCTTTATATAAAAAAGTCAGCAAAAACTCATTACAAAACACATGCATTTGCCTCCTCACCCTAAAATTAAATGACCTCTCCCTAATAAAGACTTGACTTCAGTGAATGTTAAATGACCTCTCCCTAATAAAGACTTAGTGAATGTTAAATGACCTCTCCCTAATAAAGACTTGACTTCAGTGAATGTTAGATGACCTTCTCCCTAATAAAGACTTGACTTCAGTGAATGTTAGATGACCTCTCCCTGATAAAGACTTGACTTCAGTGAATGTTAAATGACCTCTCCCTAATAAAGACTTGACTTCAGTGAATGTTAAATGACTTCTCCCTAATAAAGACTTGACTTCAGTAAATGTTAAATGACCTCTCCCTAATAAAGACTTGACTTCAGTGAATGTTAAATGACTTCTCCCTAATAAAGACTTGACTTCAGTAAATGTTAAATGACCTCTCCCTAATAAAGACTTGACTTCAGTAAATGTTAAATGACCTCTCCCTAATAAAGACTTGACTTCAGTGAATGTTATATGACCTCTCCCTAATAAAGACTTGACTTCAGTGAATGTTAAATGACCGCTCCCTAATAAAGACTTGACTTAAGTGAATGTTCTGCATGATCAAGGCATTGGGTATTGTAAACACCATTATAAATTATTTGTATCAGAAGTTTCAGCTTGGAAAAGGTGTGTTTGCATCCAAAAAAGCGCAGCACATTGTATTTAACAGCTCCACATATAGTCTCATCATTAATATTATAGGCTTATTAATTGTTCCTAATTGTTAAAATTAAGGCAGAAAATTTTCAAATCTTAAATGCCCATGCTCAGAGATTTTAATTTCCAACAAATGTACGGCATTCTGCTTCTATATCTCAATGTGTATTAAATTTTTTGCTAATTCTTATAATAAAAATCAGTTAAAAAGTTTATTATCATGATAGAAAAAGTAGTTGTATAGAAATGATGTGTGAATAACATAATCATAATACACTGACCTAATTCTTATAATCATTTCGATGCAAATGTAAAATATGCATTTTTCTGTTTGTGACTGCTGGAGCTTTTGGCTAGCAAGCAAAAAAAACTTTATGAAACAAACATGCAAGTCAATTTCTTTAAATAGTTTTGCCGTTTTCTTTTGTGTGGCATACCACTTTCTAGTTTGTTACTGTGGTCGAGTGAATTAAGTGTGCTACCATGTCATTGTTTAATTTACATGTAATTCATTTTTTTCATTTAATTTGTTATCAGATTAATTAAGATCAACTACCAAACATCCGTTTTTAATGATGGGACCATAATTGGCGCTGTTTAGGGAAATGCACAAAATTGAATGGCTTCTTGTTATAGAAACACACCTTTCTGAAGCAGAAATTGACCTCATCTTCTCATGCTAATAGTTTATGACTGTATTTACAATGGTCACTGCGTTGTTTCTACAGAACATCGGCTGAAGTCGTCTCTTTTTGGCAATGGTGTAAATAAACATTGACTGTTGACTAGGGCATAACCGATTAGCATTTTTCTACTGATTTCCGATTCCGGATTTTGGGCATGAAATTTTTCCGATTCCGGATACGATTCGATTAATCGGAAATGCTAAATCCGTATTATTTTTTCTAAAAAATTTCATCTTCCGTTTCCGGATTTCTGGTATCTGGTTTTGCCGTGTCTAGCATGTTACTTAGTACTTTACCATATCCGGCTTCATTTCCAGTTTTCACCCGCTAGTTCAAATAGATTGTCTCATAGCATGGTTGTGTTGACCATATTGGACTTTTCTGACTTCTTATTTAACTTTATTAACGCACTATCGAATGACACGCAGTGTTAGACACGGTGCTATAGAAATTCAACTTTATTATTTTTATTATCCGAATCGGTCGTTCCTGCCTTGTCCGACTCCGAGTAATCGGAAGTTCATACTATCCGGTGGAATCCGATTTCCGGATCAAAAGTCGGTTATGCCCTACTGTTGACAACCTAAACTTGTTAGCTCATCTGACTATTAACATTATGAAAGTTACTAGTTTGACACGAAATCTACTAGCCTCGGGCTAGCAGGCTAACCTCTAATTTCTAGCCCTGTATCTGGGTCATGTGCTGTACTATGTGGTCATGTGTTAGACTGCATAGTAATGGGATGTGCTATCTAGGTCATGTGATTTACTCTTTGGTCATGTGTTATACCGTATAGTAAGGTGATTTACTATTTGGTCAAGTGTTATACTGTATAGTAATGTGATGTACTAATTGGTCATGTGTTATACTGTATAGTAATGTGATGTACTAATTGGTCATGTGTTATACTGTATAGTAATGTGATGTACTAATTGGTCATGTGTTATACTGTATAGTAATGTGATGTATAGTGTTGTTCCGATTATCGATTATAATCGATGATCAGTTGGTTGAGTGAACCAATTCGCCAATCGATTGTGAAACGCCATAATCGATTGCATGGTAAGGGAGACAACTGTGAAGCGCTGGCACAGACTAGTTCAATCCCTTTGTTTGTTGGGAAGAAAACCGAGGATTCCGAACAAAATGTTAAAACCCCGCTAAATATCATACACGTGCCATGGATGAAAACGATCGCAAAATAATATATCCATATCCTGGAGGAAAAGCTCGTTCTCGTGTATGGACATATTTTGGATTTTACAAAATACAGGAGGGTCCACCGACAAAGGAGAATTTAGATACAACGAAGGTCATATGCAAACTCTGCAGAAAGGAATATGCAAACAAAGGTAGGTCCAGCTATTCTCATTGAAATCATTGCGGGGATACATTTATTTTTGGCAAACACATTCTCCAATACATAGTGCAAAAAATGAACAATATTCTAATTTTTTTGTAGTGCTACACGAAAACAAAATTATCATGGGATACGCTTTACATTTTAGGACTGTGGAACCATGATATTAGCCTTCCGATCCACAACAGTAAAGCTAACTTATTTATTCCCTTCATAACTTCCAAATATATAAACATACACCATAGTTAGATTTTTTTGGATAATTTGGAAACAAATAATGTCGTCAACGATGAATGCAATTATTAGGAGACAGAACAACCTCGTATAAAATAAATGAGTTGCACGCACGCACACGGAAAAACGTTTCATGGCATTCCAGTATCAAATATTTTAAATCAAGAATTTTATTTTCATTAAATCATTTGTGTACTTTGTGCTTTCCTCTAATATAGCATGTGTTGTTGTTAAAATACTTCAAATTTCTTTTCATAATAAAGCTCCATGTCATGATTATGATTGAAATACATAAATAATCACAAGATTATCCTGCTATTTAGGCATATATGATAATGACGGAAAAGTGATCTCTGAGGTTTGTTACAGATATTCCCTGAGACATGTGACTATTTAAAAACATAAAATAACTTTTTAAAATGTTGCAAATTAATTTTAAAATATATGTACAAATTTAATATTAATTTTAATCCTGATTTTCTTTAAATAATTTCATTCCATTCATTTAAGATACTTGTGCATAAAGAATTTGTTGTTTGCTCTTTTTTCTTCTCAATATAAAAACATTTATTTCAAATACATTCCAGGCAATACTACAAATTTGGCCTTTCATCTTGATCATGACCATAAGGAAATGGGATCAGCGACAGCAAGAGGTGCTGATGTTTCCCCCCAGCCACCCAAACAGACTAAGATTGATGAACAATTTAAGAAGCCAACAGAGAGGATGTCAGCTACAAAGCAGAACGAAATTGATGATTCACTCTTGAAACTTATTGTTGGCAAAGTTCTTCTGCTAAGCCTTGTTGACCATACATATTTTAGAAACTTTGTGATGCTTCTTAATCCAAGGTAAGTTTTAAATGATAACATTAAAAATTAGTAATATTTATTTAAACTGACAGTGAGAAAAGAAAAAAAGGTGTGAATCCATTTGATTCTAGATGTCAACACTGTTGAATTTTGAATTTTCATACCTAAATTAAGCAGTATTTAATTAAATATAATGCTGTCCTGTCTAAATAAACATTAAATAAATTCATTATTTTCACTATATTTAGACATAGTAAATATTCCAAATACATGTCTTGTTTGACTACCATGACTAAATGTTTCAAAGTTTACATTTTCAGGTATGAAATTCCAGGTCGTAAATTAGTGTCCTCCAAACTAGCTGTGAAGAAAGACCAGGCTGAGAAAAAAGTAAAAGAGGAACTACATGATGTTCTTGATATAGCTGTTACTCACGATGCATGGACTTCATTAAATACAGAAAGTTATAGTACAGTGACTGCACATTTTATTTCCAAAGATTGGGAATTGAAAAGTGTTGTCTTAGAAACACGAAAAGTTGAAGGCAGTCACACTGGGGAAAATATAAAAGAAAGCCTGTTGGCCACTCAGAGGCGATGGAATCTTCCAACATCAACTGGAGTAACTGATAATGCAGCCAATGAGATCAAGGCTTTTGATTTACTTCAATGGACTCGATTTGGTTGTTATGGTCACAGATTCAACCTTATTGTGAAAAAAGCTTTAGCTATACCAGAACTGTTACGAATCATTGCAAAGCGGCGCAAACTGGTGACTTTTTTCCATCAAAGCACGAGCATAAATGATTTGTTAATGAGAAAGCAGCAGTTACTACTTGACATAGGTGCTAGAGGACACAAGCTCAAGATGGATGTTCCAACTAGATGGAATAGCACTCATGACATGCTTGAACGACTGCTTGAGCAAACACCTGCTATTATGGCTGTTATCAGTGACCCAAACATAAGCAAGTCAACAGCCGCAACATTGCAAAATTATGTCTATACATTTGACGAACAAGCATTGGTTGAAAAACTTGTTTAAGTTCTCTCACCGTTCCTGAATGCAACAAACAGTGTTTGCAGAGACAAATCACCAACCCTTCATAAAGTTATCCCAATACTTCTTAAACTTACCAAATGTATAGAAACAAATGCTGATGATCTACCTTCAATTGCTAAACTTAAAGATGTAATGAGACAAGAACTTGACAATAGAACACAGGACAAAGATCTAGCTCTGTTGGGCTGTTTATTGAATCATACTATGAAGGATCTGGAGTTTCTATCTGACAGTGAGCGAGCAGATGGACATGCTCTGCTTTTAAAGGTTGCTCTTGATATGGCTGATGTTAAAGTGAATGTCCAAGTGGAACCAGGGACTAGTGATGAACAACCTTCAGACTCATTGCCACCTCTACCAATTGCACCATCACTACTAAATGTCAGAGATGACAACACTAAAACTGTGGTTACACTTAGTCCACCAAACAAGAAAGCAAAGGTCAATGTTGACATGGATGATTGGTTGCAAGATGTTGTTTGCCTTGGTGAAAGTCAACAGCCAATAACAGATGTCATCCACCAGGAGGTTTCTAGATATCTAGTTGCTGCTCCATATGATACCAATCTCACAATGTTACAGTGGTGGAAACAAAACTGCCAGTTCTACCCCCATCTTAGCTTACTAGCTCGGAAGTACCTAAGTATTCCGGCATCATCAGTATCCAGTGAGAGGGTATTTAGTCTGGCTGGACATCTTGTCAGCAAGAAACGGGCTCGTTTAAGTTGTGCCAATGTGGACCTGATAATATTCTTAAACAAAAACATTAACTATTGGTAATGTCAGTGTAACAAGCTCAAGAAGAAACAGTATTCTGAAAAATGATTTTTGTGTTCAGCATTGCTCAAACATTACATGATTTTGCTGATAAATAGTTCAGTTAGTTTGAAAGTTTTTGTAATTGGTGTTTTTTTGTTTTGTTTAAACTGCTTTGATTGTAGTATTAGTAACTAATGACAAGCAAGAAAAACATTTCTTTCTATACTTTAAACAATTGAAAAATCACATATGAATAAAAGTGTTCTGGGGGATTGTTAAGTCTTTCAGCTGCATAAAACTGATAAGCCAAAGAAAGTTGCTTTTGAGGTTAAAGTATATATATATCACCGTTCCTGAATGCAACAGGTTCAATAAGAATAGACCATGGTAACAAGTTTTCATAACTTTAAACGGATGGCCTTGAAACTTTCTAGATGTTATGGCATGATTTTGTATTGTTATAATCTTGTGACCTATATATATATATATATATATATATATATATAGATAGAGAGAGAGAGAGAGAGAAAGAGAGAGAGATTAACTCCTATACATTTTTTTAAATTTTAAACTTTTGAACAAAGATATAACTCTGTAACAAAAAAAATTAAAACTTACTTGTAGAAAGTTAGCAACCGATTATAATCGATTATCAGTAAGTTGTGTGCAACCGATGATCGATTATGAACTTCTAACCGATTCCCATCACTAGTGATGTACTAATTGGTCATGTGTTATACTGTATAGTAATGTGATGTACTATTAGGTCATGTGCTATACTGTATAGTAATGTGATGTACTATTTGGTCATGTGTTATACTGTATAGTAATGGCATGTACTATCTAGGTCAAAACTGATAGGGTGTCTGTGATGTAGAATATGCAGGTCTATTATCTCTAACTGATCCACTTCATGGCACTGTCTCTTAGCCGGCTTTGATTTGACTGAAACCAGAATATTTCCATTTGAAGTGTAGTCTTCATGTATCTTGCCACTTTAGTTGTGTTTTTTTATATATATATAAAGGTTTCATCAAAGCCAATGTTGTCACTGTAAAGAGAACTTGCACATGTATATTCCTTGAAGAGGATTTGCACCTGTGATATTTTCTTGCAACAAGGATTTGTACATCAGATATTTTCTTGTAGCGAGGACTTGCACATCTGATATTTTTCTGGTACCAGCCTGTAAAATATGGAAAAATATTCTGTGAGATTTAATTAAATTTTCATATTTTATTTCTAGTTCTTTCATATGGAATAATACTAAATGTAAATGAACTGTTTGTGTATATTTGAGTTTCGCTATTATTCAAGGTAGAAATAAGTACCTGGCTTTGTGTGTAGAATGCTGTTTTTCAGTACATTATAGAAACACATACAAGGATGTTGAAGTTTTAAATTTTATGAACCTCAGCTCAGTGTACTATCACTATATAAATATAGTGTACATGAAAAACAAATATTTTTAAAAAAATATTATATCACAAATTACAATAATTGACTCAGACAATGAAAGGACAGCGTTCTGTGATGTTTTATTGTTATACATAACACAGTATAAAGATACAAAATTTAATCTAAATTGTTTTGAACCAGTGTACTGAACAGTCAGAACATACAAACGTATTATGAAAACAATGCAAACCCAATTTTAGTCCAAATGGACATTGATGTAGAATATCATTTTTAGACTGGTTTCATGTTATAGGTACAAAATGTTGTCTTTTGATGTGACTTTGTGAATATCATCCTTATTGTTGCTAGTAAGGTGTTATGTTCCTACCATAAGGTGGAACATATGACATCTTTCCATTGGTCTCACCATTCAGTTTTTCTCTATTTCATGTCTGCACAATATCTTGAGATCTCCAGTACTTCCACCAGGTGTCATTATCACAGTTTGTGGATAGCTTGCACTTAGTGTATGACAGAATTCTATAGATTTTAGTATCTAAAGGTCATGGTAAGTTTAAAAATGATAATTTCAGCTCATTCATATTTGTTGATAACCATGTACCTTGACCTAAACCTATTCTTCAGTTATCTTCGGAGTCAACCATACTCTCCACTAATGCCAACATAGAGAACTCCTGAACACAGGAAGGGCATAAAACATGTCATCCATGGCACAGTTGTATTTCTTTCAACTGTTTGGAATGGGTTTGTTGACATGATATAGTTTTCTGTGCCATTGATCATTTTTCAACTGCCTCGGACTAAACTCTTTTCAGTACATGGTTGCTTTCCTGGATTCATGTAATGGTGTTGAAATTGTAAATAGTAAAAATACCATAGGCAGTATTTGTGTCAGTTTTCAATCATAAAGGTCTGCCTCTCCTTCTTACCAATTTTTTTGCAGTTCCAATTTTTTTATATTTATATGTAATTTGTAATTTTCCAAAATGCATCCATGCCACAGTTGATAAATGTTAGTGTGTTTCTCAATCCCAGTTGTCAATAGCACGCCCAAATCATGGGCACTGAGATGTTATGCAAAAATTGTGCACACACTAAGTACCCTAATTGGTGCGTATTACCGGTCCATTGAAATGTTGTTCATTTGAAACTGTATGCCATGATCTAAGGTAAGATCAATGGTTAGTAGTTTCCCGAATCAACCATGCCGTACTTGTTTCTACATAGATATTTAATACGAATGGAGCATATAATATACCATTCAGGATACTTTTGTTTGTCGAAGGCAAGCCAATGGAAGATAACTGGAATAATTATAGATTAGTCTGGGTATGAGTGCCTGATAAAGACAATCCTAACTTCATTTTGATTTTGAACTGTGAGTTTACAACTTGAATTGACCCTGTAGTCATAAAATTGTCAAACCTTGAGTTCCCAAACTGAGTTTGCCTCGTAGCTATAACACTATCTGATGAAGTGTTTCTTGGTCGAATTGGTCCTGTTATCACAAGATTGTTTGAGCATGAATTTCAGAGCTGTGATGGCCTTGAAGCCAAAACATTGAGTACGAGTTTCAGAGTTCAGTTAGCCCCATAGTCACGAAACTGTATGAGCTTGAGTTTCAGCATTGGCTCTGTAAACCCAGAAAATGTATGAGCACAAAAACTGAGTCACCAAATTAGAAACCATATTTAGAGACTCTTCAAAACACTTAAGTTTGAAAGGAAGATTGTCCGAAAGTTTATTTATTTGTTTTATCATTGTCATTGTAAATCAATGTATATAAGATTAAAATTTCAAAAATTTGAACATGAATGTGAATAGAGCTTTTGTTACTGAGACGACTTTTGTGACTATTTTCTCGTGTCTGATCTTAGTTTTCAATTTCAAATTTAATCCAATTTAATTTAAACTTAATTTAATATACCGTGATTAATAATTAATAGGGCATAACCGATTAGCATTTTTCTACTGATTTTTGATTATGGATTTTGGGCATGAAATTTTTCCGATTCGATTAATCGGAAATGCTAAATCCATATTATTTTTTCTAAAAAATTTCATCTTCCGTTTCCGGATTTCTGGTATCTGGTTTTGCCGTGTCTAGCAATCGGAAGTTCATACTATCCGGTGGAATCCGATTTCCGGATCAAAAGTCGGTTATGCCCTAATAATTAATAAATAGTTAAATTAAAGCAGGTTAATCTATGTCTGAGCTTCAAAGAAGGTAGAAAGTATGCCTGATAAAGTTGCTGGTTTCATCAGGAATTTCATAACAAAACCACAACCAATAGTCTAAAATGCATAATGAACAGTTCGACTCAGAGTGGCAAGTGCTCCAGGTCAAGGTAATCTGCAAATTCCAGGTAATTGGCCGTAATTATCAATTGATCAAGGCTGTCAGCATTCATAATTATGAAAACCCTTTATAGTCTGGCTACAGAAATGTTTATATAGAGTTCAGAAATGGACACAAGAAAACTGGAAATTTTTAAAATCTAAAACTATTTAAGGCTGACCATTAAAATTAGCATTCATGTTTGTATACATATGTAGATGCATTGATTTTATGTTCATGCCAAAATACAGGTAGCAATTTTTCCAAATTTTTTTCATAAACCTGAATGTATGTGAGTTACAAGTCTAGTTGTTCTCTGCATCATATCCTGCAGACTTGTTAATCATTTTTCGTTGTAGATGATTATTTGTGTGGGATGAATACATCTAGGGCATATTTATCTTTTCCAGGAAGCCGTGAAGACTCTCAACACCCTGCAGACAAATGCTCAGGTCTTGGAAAAGATTCGAAGTCAGCGGGACAGATTTGCCCATCTAAATGTACCTAACATGATAAAGTTTTCGCAGAGGGCAGGAATCTCAGTAAGAAGAATTCATGTTTTTAAGGATGCTTCTGCTTTTGTAAAATTAATGTATTAAAATCACTGTTTATTTTGATACAGTATTAAGGATGCCCCTGCTTTTGTAAAATTAATGTATTAAAATCAGTGTATTTGAAACAGCATTAAGGATGCCCATGATTTTGTAGAATCAATATGCAATATTTTAGGGATGTCTCAAAATGATGTGATCATTAAATTACAGCATAGCTCAAAATGAAGTGATCATTAAATTACTGCATAGCTCAAAATAATGTGATCATTACATTTCAAGATAGCATAAAATGTTGTTATCAATACATTACAGTATCAATAATATAATGTAGCTTTTTTTATCCATGAATCATAGTGATGTGTGTATCTAAAATGATGTAATTCCTTTGGCTGTCTCTTATTAATTGATGAAAAAGAAAATTGCTTGTTATGCTTTGATATTTCTAGACTGTCAAAGTTCAGGAATATGTCAGTTAATTTTAGTTATTCAGGAAAGTACAGGAAATGTCAGAAATGATTATGGTAGCTAAGGAAAAGTAAACAGATTGTGGAAAGTCAGGCAATTTTGTACTTTCTGTCAGAAATTATCAATATGGATAATCAAGTGGGCAAATGTGTAATGTCCAATCCCAGGGCTATTTTCATATTTATAATTTAAACTTTACTTTTATTTGTGTAAAATGTTTAAAGTGACTTCTGAATTTAATTTAATTAAAGGTAATAATGCTGTTTATTCCTGTAGACTTTAATCTTGATACCAAACTACAAACATATTGGTTATATTGCTGAAGAAGAAAATGGTTTGCACACAATAACTTGAGTTTTCTACCATTGATATTTATCATACTGTGTAGATGGCTTCTATCTGAGGTAAGGAAAATCCCTTTCAGTATTTGGGTCCAAAGGTCAGGGTCACCCTGAAAGGAGAAAATTGAATTCACTAAAATGACTTAGGTCTCCTTTGTCTACAGTTGCCAGACTTTGTGAATGGCTTATACTGTTAGTAAAGAAGACACTGTATCAATGTATATGTCAAAGGTCAAAGTTACAGCAAGAATAAGATAATTGGGTCAGTGGCATTAGTTCTACCAGGCCCAGAACTCTTGTGTTTTTCTTGCACTTGGGTGAGGAAAAAGTTTATAATTTTTTAGTTATAGATCAAAGGCCAAGGTCACTAAGACTTAAAAGAAAACATTAGTTCCACATCAGGGACCTGTAGATGACTTACACTTGAAGGAAAGCTTAATGATTTGGTGTGTGGGTCAAAATGTCATTGGTCAAGATCACTTTGAAAAACAGCGGTTTCTGCTAAGAAATTCTGGTTATGTACATAGCATATTATTATTAAATGTGTTAGGTTTATAATATGGTGTTCATGGTACTCGTATTGTTGGCTAAATTAAAATGTTGCCATATTTTACGTATTGTACTTTTTCAAGATACTAGTCTATTTTATCTAACAATATGAGATGAATAATTTAGAATATGTAAAGACTGGTTGTTTTGTTGTAGATCTTTTTTAAGCCAAACATATCATTTTGATTGTTTTTTTTTGGTCCAGCTGGCAGACATAGACAGCCTCAAGATTATCCATGTTAGTGGTACCAAGGGTAAAGGTTCTACCTGTGCCTTCTGTGAGAGCATCCTTCTTCACCATGGATACAAAACTGGATTCTACAGGTGAGGACTTTTGTTAAATTTGTATTTGCTAACTGCATAGATTTTGAATGATATATTTACCTGTGAACACATCTACCTGTGAAGAATTTATTATTATCAACAGTTTGAAAAAGTCCACATTTTATTAAGTACTGAATTTGCTTTTATTGATGCAGTCTGTTTTAGTCACTTAGTCCAAAGATCAGCAAACAAAATTCAGATAAGACCTTGTTTCAATTCCCCTTACTTGTTACGAAATTTGTGGAAAATTGTTTGAAAGATGCAGATTCCTGTTTTGATTTAAATGTAAAAATTTCTTTAATTTCTTAAAATTTTATATATATATATATATATATATAAAGCTATTATAAAGGTACATCCATGTATTTCACAGCACTTAAAGATACATGCATGTATACAGATAGGACTTAAAAGTACAGGCATGTATACAGCACAGCACTTAAAGATACATGCATGTATACAGCACAGCACTTAAAAGTACATGCATGTATACAGCACAGCACTTAAAGGTACATATGTGTATACAGCATAGGACTTAAAAGGTACATGCATGTATACAGCACAGCACTTAAAAGGTACATGCATGTATACAGCACAGCACTTAAAGATACATGCATGTATACAGTACTGAAAGGTACATGCATGTATACAGCACAGCACTTAAAAGTACATGCATGTATACAGCACAGCACTTACGGGTAATTGCATCAAATAAACTTTTGGATAAAGATTTGAACACCAGACAAGATTTGAACACCAGACAAGATTTGAACACTAGAAAAGATTTGAACACCAGACAAGATTTGAACACCAGACAAGATTTGAACCCAAACAAGATTTGAACACCAGACAAGATTTGAACACCAGACAAGATTTGAACACCAAAATCGTTGCAATCTTTTCTTGATGGACTTTATTTTGGTACATTGCACACTGCAAGAAGCATGTTTAAGTCAAATGTCAATTTTAATAGAATGATGAAGTTGAATGCTTTAAATAAACTTTTTGGGGGAAAATCTAAAGTATTGCTCTATGCATGTTTAGATGTTTTATGCTTTCTTTCCTATGTTACATTGGTAGGGGTTGGTATTTATGCATTGTCTCCATTTGAGACTTTCTTTGCAAAGGAAAACGTCATTATTATATATTGCCACCGTCCTCGTTGAAGAAATAGGTGCAACACAGTATTTTTATGTTCATGTATCACTTTCATTTCCGCTGTTTGAGCTTAAGAGACATGGTATATTTCTGCATCTTTCTTTCAAGATGTGTAGTGTGCCACATTGTGGGAGCTAGCTTCAGTGTCAAGCTCACAGCTACATATTTTGTTTTCCATCACAATTCTACTCTTCTATATAGCTCTAATGTCATCTGCAGATAAGGGATGCAACATTGAATACATAATTTCTAGGAAGTGTGCATGGATGAAACTTCATCATTCACAAAGTGTGTTGTGTTGTGTGTTGGGGAACAGTATTCAAGTTGAAGATCACAGCTCAGTAATTTTACATTTTGCATCACATTGATACAGGTTTAACCATTCTCAGTCTTTCGAAGACTATTGCTTTGAAGTCTGCTAAAAATGTCCTTATTTCTTTTGTAGTTATCCATACCTTATTGAAGTGCCATTTCTTTCAAGACCAGCTAACAATGTCCTTTTTTCTTTTGTTGTTTTCCACATCTTATTGAAGTGCCATTTATTTAAAGACCTGCTGACAATGACCATATTATTTTTTATAGTTCTCCACACCTTATTGAAGTGAGGGAAAGGATTCATATCAATGGCCAGCCATTAGACAGGGACAGATTTACGTCTTACTTCTGGGATGTTTATAATAAGTTGGACAAGACTAAGGTACTCATTTGACTGCCTCACAAACACACAAGATAAATGTCTTTTCCACGGGTACTTTTTCCACATACTTTGTATAGCCTGCAATTTCAGGTTTCCCACACTACTAGAAAATAAGGAAAAGGTCCATAGAAAGAATATATTGTAAAAAGCCATTGTTTTGCAATAAACTGATCAAAAACAGGGAAACTCCTGAAATTATCAACATCCACTTGATGACAAAAGAAAAAGTTATCGAGTCATAATTGATCTGATTATAAATTAAATTTATTGGGTTCTTACTGGAAGTTTCAGACGTTACAGAACACGTGAAAGAAAAGTTTAAACACATTTGCTGTATGGATCATTTGGATACTTGCCCTAAACATATTTGTATAGTCAGTCCAAGTGCTCAGGCAATTCGATTGGTCAATGTTGAAGATAATTGGGTGGAGTTCGTAATGCATGCCAATATACAATGTACATTCTATCTTGGTGTACTCGACTGATCCATGCTACATGAAACAGTCTCCAGAAACATGTTATACTACACTGTAAACATATAACGGCAAGACAATACATTCAACAGATATAACATTTATGCTCAATATAGTACTGGCTGGTCACAAAATTGTGAAATTAAATAGAAACTTCAAGCACAAGACTTTAAAACTTGCCATGACATTTTTTTTTAGGTCTCGTCTATAGTTCTGACTTGGATCTTATTCAAGTTATTAAATGTTTCTTTTAAGCTGAACTTGATTTTGCGCTAACACTTTTGGAATATGAGGTCAGGAATATAGGTACTAACAAGTGCTTTGACAGGCACTCAGCATTAAGAGGTTAGTGTTTGGACCGGACAGCATGGTGTCAGGATAATTTGACTGGGTGGGATATCATGCAATATGTTTGTGGCATGATGCCCCAGTGTTAGACATCACTCTAAACTGTGACACTGCAGACATTGTAGTGATATGACTGAACATTTATTTAAGCTTCATTAAAAATCCAAATAACACGCATGCTCAGATGCTGTTTGTGGCATGTTAATTTTGAAATTCTTTGATTTCAGGCTGAGCATGAAAACTCCATGCCTGGATATTTTGCTTTCCTGACTGTGATGGCATTCCATGTCTTTCTGCAAGAAAAGGTGGATGTTGGAATCATCGAAGTTGGGATTGGTGGACAATATGATTCAACCAATCTTATCCTGAATCCCATAGCATGTGGAGTTACCTCCCTTGGATTAGATCACACATCCATTCTGGGAAATACTGTTGATAAAATTGCTTGGCACAAGGCTGGCATTTTCAAGGTAAGCTAAAGATAAAGGGCAGAATATTTCCTCAACATTTTGTATTTAAGAAGGGACAAAATGTAGGATGCCATGTATGTTGTCTTTTAATTTGTACCCATGTAACCAGGAAAAAAATGGCCACAAATTGCTCAGGTTTATTTCCTTATTGCTCTTTACACAAAGGTGTGAATAATTTAAGTCCAAACTGAGTTAGGAGGGCTGATGCCATTATGTTAAATTACTCAGTCACAGGCTACCACACATTCTAGGTCATACTAGGTCCTGACAATGTTTATGTTTGTAAAAATGTACAGTTATCATACTTTTTTGTCATTAAAATTGAAAACTACAGCAAAGCATGATACAGAATCTTTTAGTAATAAAAAAACTTAGTAACATTAGTCAATTATAAAAATGCTTGCCTTTGAAAAATTAGATAAAGAAAAGTCTTTGCAGGTCAGATTCACCTTATAAGAATAAAGTCATGCAAAGAAAATTGCTCCAGCATTCGCTTTTGTTCAGTTTACAGTTTGATAATTATTATGCAAAGATTTTTCTTTAGATTATTAATTAACTTATTAGACTTTTTGAGATTACAAACAATAAATTACATTGTGAATGAATTTTGTAGTATCCTTTATTTTCACTGGGATCAGTTTTTGTGCTTGCATAAGGAAAAAAAGACATTTTTGTCTAAGTACTTAAAATTTGTGGCTTTGCATATCACATTTTACATGTTTTTAGGCATTTAATATTATTGTTTAACCTCTACCTACAACTACCCAAAATACATGGCTGCCAACTGTCCTTTTTTTCTCCATATTTGCCCTGTAGTTTGGACCTGAATATGGGTGTACATCATTTTGGCAAAAAATACATTTTTTTAATTTAAAAAATAATAATAAAAAATTTCCTTGGAATATTCAGTTTCAAACAGGCACTCTGTTCTATTTTGATAGAAATTCATCATATATATAATGGAATGCAGTTCTACAATATGATTGGTTCATTCAAAATCTAGGCTACCATGCCTGTCTTTATCTGCCATATCGGATTTCGCAAATAGTTACCACTGTCGATGTATCTCGTCTTCATAATATTCAACTTCTAATCATGTTAAATAGTAAAGCAGAATATTCAGAATTTTCTCCAGGAAAAAGAGAAGAAAACAATTGTGCCATCTTGTGTAAATTTGTATAACGTGATTTCGCTACTGGGCATGGAGGCGCCTGTGAAATACATGAGCATGAAAAAGCTAATAAACTTAAGCTTCCTGCTTCATCACACACAACTCAGCCTGAATGTACAACATAAATGTATGTAAATACCAGAGAGAAACTTATGTAATTCAATCAAAATTAGATTTATTAAATTCATTTTGCACATGTTTTTCAGACAGTAAATCACAAAGGATAACTTGTATGCTTGAATGAAAAGGGTTCAGTAAGAAAATGACAGAATTTGATCATCAATGAATATTGGTACATTGGAATTGATTATTGAAAAAAAAAAACAAGGTGTGTAAAAGGCTCTTATAAACAGCCTGTGTCTGAGTGTATTGCACTCTTACATCTTCTGAGTTCTAGTAATAAATTGTCCTAATGAAATTGAGTTTGAATTCCGATGAAATCCAGAATGGAAGGCAATGACATATGCTTTAGTCGGTGTTGTCCAGATTCATACTTTGTCATCATCATCATCATCATTCTCTTGACCTATATTGATCATCGAGGCACTGTGCTGCTGAACATCTGACCAGTTCCCTCCACTTGTCTCGATTATGTGTTAATGCCTGTGTCTCAACAAAACTTTTCCTGGTCCATTCTGTGATGTTGTCAGTCCACTTTTTCTATGTCTGCCTCTCCTTCTGCCACCTTGGACACTACCCTGCAGTACTGTTGTGGATAGACTGTTTGCTCTAGTGACATGGCCATACCATTTCAGCTTTCTCATTTTGACAGTGGTGAGGTCATACTTTGTACCTAACTTCAAAATTTGTAGGAGATAAACTGTAAATGATATATACAATATGGTCATATACTTGAAAGTTAGGTGATTAGCAAACAGCTTCCTCCCAGATTTAAAGCCATTATTTGTTTCATGCAAAAATGTATCAACTTACTCCAAAGCGCTTACAAACATACTCTTATCCTGATTATCAGCAGAGAAAAGTTTTGAAGATATCACTCGGAGGGAAGGGCGGAATAAAAACTGCAAAAATTATTCACACTTGTAGTTTGTTTGCATTATGCAGGTGCTTTTTAATCTTGTCCTAAGACCACTGAGATTATGGAATTCTCATGCTTTGCTTATAGACAACTAAATTTCTCCTGCAATATTCTTCCAGACCAATGTAAATGTTATGTAAGGATGACGTTTTTGCATTAAAGTGGAATTTGCCTTAGATGCCTGGTTGAATTCACATGCAAGCACAATTTGATGCCTTTGCGCCATCAGCACAGAAGCACATTTCAACAACCTGTTGTAAACATCAGCCACTTCAACATCTGTTATAAACATCAGCCATTTCAACACCTGTTGTAAACATCAGAGCCATTTCTACACCTGTTGTAAACATCGGCCATTTCAGTTGGTTCTAGTAGCTCATCCTTCTTGAAATTTCTCTCTTAGAAACTATAGGTGTTTTAAAATGACTGACATCACATCACGTGGTTGATATTGGAGAGACAGTTAAAATCTGCTGGCTGAAGTAACTGGGTTGGATTCTACTTTATCCGATATGGTGACTGGATTTTTTCCAGCATTTTCTCAATGATGACTATGAAGACTTAATAAGTCAGATTATTCTCTGATCTTGATGAAGGTAACACTGATTTTTGATGATTTATCAAAATCAGATGAAAATTCCAGAGACATACAAGCTTCTCAAAGTATGTCTGATGAAAAATGATCATTTAGACATAAATATCAGATTTTACTCTTAAACCTATCTATAGATAAGATGCAAAAAGGTGACATGGTACGCAATTATGTTGAACATAACATAGACTACACTTCTATACATTTTACAAGTAGATCTATTTGCACAGAATCTTTTGGTCATGTGAAGAAATAGTAAAAAGTACAAAAATAAATCCATGCACAAGTCAAATCCTGATATTGGCTTCCAGACATGTGACAGCTTCATAAGGTAAAATATATGCCTCTTCAGGCAGATGGCTCCTTCATGAAAACATATTTCTATCAAAAAAGATTTTTAGGGAATCTTGAAAAAGTGACTGTTTAAAGCAGTTTATTGTTGTTGTTGTTGTAGGATTTAACGCCATTTTTCAGCACACGTTAGGCTATACATGACGGCCAGTATTATTGGTGGAGGAAGAACCCGGGGAAACGCCCGGAAAGAACCACCGACCCACGAGAAGCTACTGGCAAGCTTTCTCACATACTGTAGTATCATTTATTTTCGTTGGGCTCAATTTTCGTGGTTTTGTAAAAAAAAAAGGCATTTTCGTGGGGACGTAAATTCGTGGTTTTGCCTGTCAAATTTTGCATATTATAAGGTAGTTAATTTCATGGTTTAACCTCTACAAGTACCCCAAATAAAGAATACAAAAGAATAAAAGGATGCCGACGCAAACGGCGGTCACATTAATGTTTAAAACAATACTACCACCTATATGAGTACATATCTAAGACCGGCAAGTTCAATACTTACAACGTGTTTTTGACCAAGTGATTAACATCTGTCAAAGCAGACTCAGCCAACAACTCTAAAACAATACTTCCACCTATGTGAGCACATATCAAACACCCGTCAGGATTAATCAGTATCGCCATGTTTTCATTTGAGTGTTCAAGATCAAAGGAAGCCGACGCCGCCAACAAAACCAGACCAATCAGTTATTAAAGTACATTTGAATGTGGCTTTGTCCAACAATCTGTGCAGTGTGAGCTTTAATAATCTGCTTTAGTGTTTCAAGAAATATATTTTTTTAACAGGATTGTTGTTCTATTGGATTTAAAATGCATGGATAAAATGAAATGTGCTTTCAGAAGGATTTGAATGTTTAAACAACAGCTGCACTAGATTGAAGGATCGACTTGAATAAGTATTAAATCTAATTTTCATATGCAGTTATTTTGTATTGCTAGTATTTTTTCTTTCTTTCTGTTTAGTGTTACTATTGTTTGAATATGTTATGCTTTTTCTATATTTTCTCTCTATCCTTACTTAAATGAAACACTGTAAAAAAGAAACGGGTCGGGAATTGGGGGGGGGGGATCATCAACCTATGTGGCTCATTTTTCGTTGGGGATTTAAATTCGTGGTTTGTGGCAACCACGAAAACCACGAAAATTGATCCCCCACGAATATTGATGATACTACAGTAACTACATTAGCCGAATCTTAGACTCGAATCCACACAGAGGTGAGATGGCAGTGATCCATAATGGAAAGCGCTTTAGACCACTCGGGGCCCCTGCAGGTTATTGGATACAGAGTTATCCTTTCTTGTACACTTGACAGAAATTGTCTGTAATACACTTTGCTATTTATTTTACAGCCAGGAGTCCCCGCAGTGACTGCTCCCCAGCCAGAACAGGCAATGAATGTTTTGAAGGAGAGAGCTAAAGAGATAGGGGTTAGTACTCTAGTTAGCCGTATGATGCATAGGTTGATTTGTTAATTTTAACAGCACAGCAATGACTATTTAATATGATGGCATCTTAATCAAGTCTTTTGCCCAGGGATACACCACCACATCTGACTCGGGCTGGTCTGGATAAAAGATTAAAACAAGCATCCTTTGGTTTGCAAGTCTGGCAATATACCACTGAGACCCTGCATCTACCCAACTGCAAGCAGCACAGTCCAATAGTGTAATATTTGCAGGAAATAGAAAGGTAGAACTGAAAGCATTGACTCAGATGTGCTGGTGTGCTGGAACATTGTTCAATGGCAGTTCTAACTCTTGACACTTCAGATAGTTGTAGTCAAAGAATGACCACGTAGGCAGACCCTGAATAATAAATTAAATACATATATATATTTCTTGAATGGATTTGAACTAATATTTACTTTTACTTAGGTTGCTTATAAATTTCCAGTCAAAAGCCATTTCACATGATAATCCAACGAGTCTTTTACACTAAAAATTTTTCGCTATTTAAGAATCCATGAAATTATTGTGACAACTGCCACTGACGTAATGATGTCATCACTGTGTGTAGTGTTTTTATTTTGATGAAATTCAATTATAAAAATGTATTCTCCAACTTATGTTTATATTTTATTGTAAATTCCGTGCTGTGTTTTGCATGGTATTCATTTTCTATTTATTAGGTCATACTTTGAATAAGATGAGATAAGAGCATAATTGTTCTCCTCATTTAATACTATTGAAAAGAGATATTCACTCTAGATAAATGAAGTTGAAGGAAATCAGTCATTAATAATTTAATACTATTGAAAAGAGAAATTCACTCTAGATAAATAAAATTGAAGAAAATCAGTCATTATTTATTTAATACTATTAAAAATGGAAATTCACTCTAGATAAATACAGTTGAAGGAAATCAGTCATTAATAATTTAATACTATTGAAAATGGAAATTCACTCTAGATAAATAAAATTTAAGGAAATCAGAATCATAAATACAAATCAAATTCCTAAAACCATAATCAAACCCCAACAAGGTATGGGTGAAATTCAAATATGAATGGAGTACAAATGCAGTGCAGAATGAATGCAGATCAAATGCAGATTCACTAACTGGTTTATAATGCTTCTTTTTCAAATCTAGTGGATATATTTATTATATGGTGTGCTGCCCATCTGTGTCTAAATTTTTGTATGTTCTAAAATAGAGCCTTGAATTAAAGATGAGATATATATTTTGTCATTTATTATTTTGTACATATTGGAATCATAATGATGAAATCATGGCTGTAAATTTAATCTTAATGTGGAGGTCAGATGTGTTGTACCTTTGTAAATATATATTTTTATGTTTAGTGTACTTCTGTATTTATGAATGTCACTTTAATGTTTCTCTTGATATTTATTAAAAAAGAATATAACAGCAGTCTTGTTTATAGAAAAAATAATGATAATCAGTGGTTTTTGATTGACCAGTTTTTGAAGTGCTTAAATGCCAGTTTTGTGAATACCCCAGCTGGACTTTCAATATCCATATTTTAATCATTTGTTGAACAGTAAATAATTTATTTTGTGAAGTTAATGTTAATACAGTTACAATAGCAAACAGTAGCAAAGAATCAGTTGTAACCCCCAGATTTGCACTGCAGCAACATCTGCATCTTTCATGATATGTGTCATACAGTTACCTCACATTGACATACTTTTTGTTTTTTAACAATGGGGGAGTGTGAAAGCACAGATCAAACCATTAGAACAAAATATGGCCCTTATTTAATATAAAAGAAATTCCAGTAAAAACAATTATCAAAATACAGTATATGTTACAGGACATGAGGAAATAAAACTTTTTACTGTTGGTCTTGAATGGCAGTGCCAATCAGTAAAGTGTTACAAATTTTTTTATGTAGCAAGTTGGCTTGTAAACTAATTAATAATTTTCAAAACAGATAGCATAATTTAAAATTTTTTGTAAATAGTTTGATAACTAGCTAGTATCATACAGAAGGTTGATAATTAAGGTAATGCAATGTCAGAAGTGAACATTTTCCAGTTTATATAATTAAGTATACTAGTGTTTTCCTATTTGTTACACCTTTTATACCATTGCACAGTTTTCTACACGAACTGAAACTGAATTAAAAATATCATATGATGATTTAAAAACTTAACATTATAAGCCATCAGAAGCATAAGTACCTGAAATAAAGGCACAGTTTATATTTATACAAGTTATAAATGTTGTTTTATAAAAGGTTTTTCTCTTCTTCTGTTTTTCAGTATAAGCCTAGTCTTCCATCTCTCTCTCTCTCTCTCTCTCTCTCTCTCTCTCTCTCTCTCTCTCTCTCTCTCTCTCTCTCTCTCTCTCTCTCTCTTTCTTATTGACGTCATTAAATTTCAAATACCTCCCTTTGACAGTTGAAGATGTCCTTTTGGGGTCCATTGTTTCCAAAGGCCTCGATACCACACATACATAGATATGAATTTACATTTATGTACATGCATTCCTTCATTCAATTATTCAGTCCATTTTTCACAGTGTCCTTTGCACGTATGTCCAGACATCAAAGAATATGATGCACATGGGAGAGAACTAGACCTGGGAATAAAAGGAGAGATGCAATCTGTTAACGCTTCTTTGGCTTTACAGTTGTGTCACATCTGGTTGGGAAAAGTTAAAAAAAGTAAGTTCTTTATATATATATATATATATATATATATATATATATATATATATATGATGTAGAATTTTGTTTCTGCTCCATCCCACAGTGACAATGGTAAAGGCAAATGGTTTAACCTTGTCCATCTGTTCAGTCAAACCGCTCTGCAGAAGCGGGGGGTTGTATGTTCGATCCCCTGGCTGTGTCATACCAAAGACTTACAAAAATGGTACTAACAGCTACCTCGCTTGACGCTCAGCATTAAGAGATTAGTGTTAGGACTGGTCAGCCTGGTATCAGGATAATGTGACTGGGTGGGACATCATGCTACATGTCTGCGGCATGATGCCCCAGTGCTAGACATCACTATAAACAGCCTCACTGCAGACATCATAGCGATATGACTGAAAAATTGTTAAAGCTACGTTAAAAATCCTAAACAAACAAACTGTTCAGTCAAGTTGTACTTGTAGACTAATGTGTTGGGGCATATATTTTCCATAAATACATTTCATGGGATTTCTAGGGCTATTATTAGACTTCTGATGATGAATGTTTTCTGTGCATTTGGATTGTATCGTGTAAATTAAACTTGATAAATCAAATATCAGTCATTCAGAAACTTGACATTTTTGCACAGTATTCGCATTAAGACTTCTCTTATGAAAAAAACTGGAACAACTAAAAAAAATCTTATTAACAATGTTTTTTTTTTTTTACTTTACTTTATTTAATAGAAGTCACTATTATAAACACTTTATAATTTGTTTTGTATTGTTTGAAGCAAAAATCCTTTGATCATTCATTAGAACTAATAAAGATTTGTTCATTTTTTCTAACAAAGTAAGTATCCATGAAAGTATGTCATAAGTTAATTGAAAAATTCAATTATTGTAAATTTTGTTTAGATTACTTTGATTTGGTTTTATGTTGAAATTTTAAATGAAAGTTGTTTCATTGTCTCCTGCTTATAAACAAGTATGGAGAATATTACATTGATCTTGTCCATCCATTCAATTGTCCCATGTTCATTTCCACACAGTAACTCGTTTAATTATTTTTGGATTTCAGCAGAATTAAATATCTAGCATGATGTTGATAAGATCTTGACTGTACTTGATTATCAGCATTCTGTATTATCTTATAGCAGAGTTACAGCACCTGATTGTACAACTCACTTTTGGTTTTATATAATAACTCATTTAATCATTGTTAGATTCCAACCAAATTTTGGTACACATCTTGATTTTCATGAAACTTATTAGAGTTTGATTGTCAACCTGTGGCAACTTTCTTTTCTAGAGTCACATTTTGCTTTTTTTTTTTTTTGTTGAGACCTCAACAGGGTTTGATAACTTTACAAATGTACCTAAATCCATTTACTATATCAACACTGTCACCTAACCCTGTCTTCTTTGAAACTACACTCACCTGTATCAAAAGTTCCTAGAATTACTTATTTACCTGTGATATCTTTGCAGACCATGAGAATGGCATAGCTGAAACTATTTCTTGTAAAGGGGATGCAGACGAAATGCCAAAAGACTACTCATTCCCATTGACAGAACAAATGTTACAAGGTTAGTATTGTACACACAACTTGCCAGAAATACCATTGTTAGTGATCTTCTCATTCATGATAAATAAGACTTCAATTCAGATAGGTTCTGACTTTATTGATTAAATGGTCAGTTAACTGAGAATAATAAATGTGCATATGTACTGAACTATACATACATCAATTTAAGGGTTAACTTTTTTTTTTAATGTCAATGAAGTATGAACCAAAAGAACGATTGTGCGAATTGTATGATCTGCAAACAAGCCAGTTTAATAAAAATGAGTTGTCCGGTCCCATTTTGTGATGAATTTGTTAAGGATTTATTCTGTATATTACTCAGCACATTATTGTTGTAAATAGTGTTCTGATTGGTCAAAAAGTTTCTACTCATCTAATGAATATTCATGTAACAAAAAGAAGTAAAGAAAGAAGCCTGATTGCAAACATGGCATCTCAAGGTTTTGAGAGAGAACAGGATACAAAAGGTTTAGATATAGGTTTGAAAAATGTGGAAATGGGAATGGCTGAAGCGGAAAGTTGATGGAAGATATAGTTGGTCAGTTCACAACAAAATGCCAGAGGACTGTTGTTTTGTGATATTTGCAGGAAAGATTTGAATTATGCTAATCATAGTTGTTTCAACTCAGAGAAACAACAAGCACCTAAAGAAGATGCTGCGTACAGAGAAATTGAATATATGAAGTACAAACTACAGCTAATACAAGAAGCTGCGTAGTACACAGAGAAATTGAATACCTGATGTACAAACTACAGCCAATACAAGAAGGTGTTTGAAAGAAAAATTAAAACCTTGTTATGAGGGAAAAAAAGACAAAATTTAATACTGAACCAAAAACATCCGTGATGACAAAAGAAAGGAAAAGAAATATTTGTCAAGGCTGCAAAAAGAGCAAGACTGATAAATTAATAGCAATAGATTGTAGCCAGTGGTGGGAGAGACAAGTGAATTTATGTAATTATTTATATATAGTTGATTTATTTTGAGGTATTTTTCTGAAAAAAAGTAATGTCGGATATATATATATATATATATATATATATATATATATATATATATATATATATATACACACACGCACATACAAAACTGCTTTAATGACCTAGTGGATGGTGTCCGCCTTGGATGCGGGAGGTCATCAGTTCGAACTCCGGCCAAGTCATACCAAAGACTTATAAAGATGGTACTAACAGCTGCCTCACTGATGCTCAGCATTGAGAGGTTTGTGTTAAGACAGGTTGTCCTGGTATCATAATAATTGGACTTGGCGGGACATGATGCCCCAGTGCCTGACATCACTGTAAACTGCCACACTGCAGACATCGTAACGATATGATTTAAGAAATGTTCAAGTTAGGTTAAAAATCCAAATCATACATATATGCATTCATGCATGCACACACATACATACATAAGCTTATATCTTAGTGGCATTATTCAGTGAACAAAATTACATTTATTTTTCAACTCCAGGATTAGCTGCATGCAGGTGGGCAGGTAGAAACCAAACAATCAAGGCACAAGATGTTACATATTATCTAGATGGAGCCCATACTCTGGAAAGTATTCAGGTAATCTCCCTTTTGTTTTAAATAAAACTGGACAATAAAAAAACATGCTTCTTCTTATCAACATTTCATTTTTATCAGACATGGAGAGAAGATCATTGTGTTGAGGGCCTAATATTAAAGTTTTAAATGAAGCAATAAAAGTAAAAAAGGATGTGCAATACTGAGCTACCAAAGGGTTGTGGGATGTCCTGAAATATCTTCAATTCATTAACCTGGGATATCGCATGTTTGCCCCAAGAGTTTGTGCACTTGTTCCAGGGTCTGTAGTTTTATCATAATTTATGATCAACTGAAGTCTCTCAGAATCATTCAGGCTAGGATTCCATTGGAAGTAGCAAAAAAACTGTTTCCTGAAAATGAAAATAATCTGCTAGATATAAGAAGATAAAAGAACACCTTACATAAAAATATTTACCTTCAGAATTGTTAAATGATATCTGTTGTCTCTTTGAAGGCAATCAGTGTAGAAACGATTAATGGTATTTATTCAAGATTTCATTCCTTTTATCTTTTTACTAAAATACTGAACCATAGGCCTGATATTATTGTCTCATGATTTGTATGCCTTTATCCACTATGAGCATTTATTGAACTGTTCACCTTTTATTGCTCTTACCAGAAAGTCATAGTGACATAATAATATAAAGGTGGTCAGCACATAAGTATCATGTGATACTTATTTGTTAAGGTATTACAGTAATCAATGCAGATTGTTCTTTTTGTACTGACATGTTTTTCCAAAATATGCAATATTATCTTTCGTCTTTGTTAAAAGCCAAAAGGAAAGAAAAGTTGCATATTCACTGTCACATTATTATGCAATTAAATTTATAGCTCTGTATCATCTATGATGTTTGTATTTTATCTGTGCTAATACTGCATCTGTATAGAAAGTAATAAAAAAAGATTGTAACTAACACTGGATGCAAATTAGAGTATAGTGTATTGTAATTAATCAAATACTAACATAATCAAAATGTTCATTATTTCATGATGCAGTTGCGAAATGCATTCACTTATTCCTAAAGATGATTGAGAATGGTTTTGAACAGAAAATAGCAGAGTATTTAGTTTTGTTTCCAAGAAATAAAATGATAAACTGATTGTTACATTGACCATTTGGAAATAAGAGATTTTCACTGTATAAAATATGGAAACACAAATAAGGTGATATGAAACACACAAAAAAGATTGTAAAGCAATCTCGAACTCCATTGCATTGCATAAACTAGAATGGGAGAAATGTGACAATGAAATACATGTCAGTTATCTCAAAGAATCACACTTACCAACATCCTATAAACATTATCCAGTTTCTGTCTAGCACAGTCACAAATACAGTATAGTCAGAGGACTATATGAGTAGCTAAAGTACTATATAATGTTTGTGATGGTTGGAGTACTGACATTTCATGTGTATGAATGAGTCTGGGTACTTAGTATGCTTATGATAGTACCATACATGCCAACCATTACGCTTTTGGCGTAATCATTACGCTTTTTCCCACTAAATTCCGCGTTACGCGTTAACGTTTATAGATTACGCTTTTTCGATATATCCATCTTGCAAAAAAAAAAATTTTTTTTTCGTTTTTATTAGCATTACTTTATTTTTTACATACTGTTTTATTTTTAAATAAAAAATACCCCGCTTCTACATAACTACGATATACGAGTATACTTGTCCGTGGACTTTCCTAATATTCATGTTCTATTTATAGCAACTATCATGTTACTAAGATACTTTCAAACTTTCGACCTCATATTCTATTTATAGCGGCTTAGTGAGGAGAGAACAGACTGGTTTATATTTTGTTTAAATCATTATGCACATACTCTTTGTTCTAATTTTGTATAGTGCAGAACCAGTCTAAAAGTTTTTATGCGCTAAAAAGTATTAAAAAATTCTCAATGCGTTTATGAGTGCAAAAAATATCTCTTAAATAATTTCACAGATGGGTTAGAAAAAGTCAATAATAAACAAAGCAAAATGTAATCAATCCTCCAAACACGACGAGGGCATCATCACGTGACGTCTAATCGTTGGCGCTAAATGGCTTCAGATGTTAAGATGGATTCTAGTCTTTGTGTATGTTAGAGCACATTTTTTTTCCCCAAGAATTTCGCAGATGGATCAGAAAAAAGCAAAACAACGAGTCCTCCAAAGATTCAAAGATGAATATATGAATGGCATAATACAGCGTTCCATTCTAGGACAGCATCATGCTCATTGCAGACTGTGCGGAAACGATTTTAGCATTGGTCATGGTGGTAAATTTGATGTGGAAAAACACATGAAAACAAGGAAACACATCGAATTAGCTCGCCTTACGAACTCTAATACTAAGGTAACTTCTTATTTACAGCAGAGCTCAAGTGCAGACTTTAATACTATAAATGCTGAGGTGTTATTTACCGAGTTTTTAATAGAACACGGACTACCCTTAGCGGTAGCAGACCACGTTGGTCCCTTGTTCAAGCGGATGTTTCCTGATTCGAAAATTGCGGAAAAATATGCTTGTGCAAGAACAAAATCATCTCACATTGTTCGGTGCCTAGCAGAAGATACTTCACTAAAAATTGCAGAAGCAATGAAAATTGGGCCGTTTAGTATTGCCACAGACGGGAGTTGTGATTATGATGATAAAAAGTTGTACCCAGTATGTATTAGATACTTTGACAGTGAAAAAGCCAAAGTCATGAGTGTTCTTCTTTCTTTACCAGAATTAACAGTAGATTCCACTGGACAAAACATTTTTGATTTGCTTGACAATGTTTTGAAGAAACATGACATAAGTTGGCAGAACTGTATGGGGTTTGCAGCTGATAATGCATCAGTGATGACTGGAATTCATAAAGGAGTTGCATCCTATATTTTGAAAATGTCTCCATCAGTGTTCATAACAGGTTGCCCCTGTCATTTGATGCACCTTGCTGCTGATAAATTAGAAGTAGATATTGGCCATTTATTAATAGATATCTGTGATTACATGCTCCATAAATTCCCATATGGAGATGAACTGCTTTTAAATGCTTCAGTTGCTTATGTAAATGAGAGACAGTCAAAAAGCTTCAAAAGTGTTAGATTCTTTGTCAAGAGATATCCCTTTCTATTGCCACCCTTGTCTAACTTGGATCATCTGGAAGAAGAATTCCTGAAGTATCAAGTTGGGATTCTACCTGACAATATACTTAATGCAGATAGAGTTGATGTGCAATGGCACCTTATTTCCCAGCTAAAAGACTATCACTGGAAGAAATAAATTTCCTCTTCTTTGTCAGGTTATGAAAGGAATATTGGTTCTTTACCATTCTAATGCTGACTGTGAGAGATTGTTCAGTGTTGTTAACAAAAATAAAACTGAATTCAGGTCCAGGCTAAGTAACCCGGTACTGAGTGCTCTACTGGTATGCAAAACATTCATGGCCTCAGCTGGTACAAAATGTTTTGAAATGCAACATGACAATCTGTTGCTTTCTAAAGCTAAAACTGCTACATATGAACACTTGAACCATTAATGAATGATAAAAGACGAGAAAAGCAAATAAATCATTGTTAATTGTAATTGTAGTATGTTATATGTGGATTACTCTTTTTCTGCTTGGATTCCTCTTTTTGACCACTTGGATTACACTTTTTCCTCGTCAGGGGTTGGCATGTATGTAGTACTATACACATGTTCATTAGTCAGAACTAGACATGTGTTTATTAGAGTACTAGACACTTCTATGAGGATTCACAGTGCTAGACACTTGTTAGGTAGAGTACTAGACACATGTTAGAGTACTATACATGTTTATGAGGAGTCACAGCATTAGACATGTTTATTAGAGTACTAGACATGTGTTTTAGAGTACTATACATGTTTATGAGGAGTCACAGTGTTAGACACATGTTTATTAGAGTACTAGACATGTGTTTATTAGAGTACTAGACACATGTTTATGGGGAGTCACAGTGCTAGACACATTTATTAGAGTACTAGACATGTTTATTAGAGTACTAGACACATGTTTATGAGGAGTCACAGTGCTAGACACATAGAGTACTAGACACATGTTTATCAGTCAGAGTACTAGACATGTGTTAATATGTAGTCAGTGTTAGACACATGTTTAGATTACCATTCATGTGATGTATTAAAAACATTACAGCATAAATATATATGAGTGAGCTGATATCAAAATGGGACAAAAAAAGGATGCTGAAGCAATCTGGAACTTAACTGCATAAATTATTCAGTTAAAGAAATAAATAAAATGAGAAATTTGACCAGGAAAAATAATTATATCATTTTAAGCATATTATGTAAACTCTTGTAGATTTTATTACAGATATACATTTAATTTCTAGTTAAGGCACCTGATGAGTTTATTATTTCTAAATTCATATTTGTGAACATTGTGGAAATTTTTTAAACAAAATTTTTAATTGGAATTAACTTATTAGACTTTATGATACTTTAAACTGATGCACATACAACTTCATCTGGATGTCCAACAAATATTGATATTTTTTTATCAGTCAATTTGCTTAGCTCTCAGATGACTTGTATTTCTGTTCCACTAAAATGATTTACAGATTTGCCTGAATGACTGCTCCACTCTAGCAATGTGTAAACATTCCTGTAGGACTGCTCCATCCCAATGACATGTAGACATGCCTATATTACTGCTCCACTTGGAACATGTAAAACAGATCAAACTAACTTAAAGTTTGAGTAATAATCTTCTTGACAATACCTGCATTCATAGAGAGTTTGTATTGATGTAAAGACCTTATAATTTCCAAAGTTAAGAACAATCTTCAAGGAATCAGTATGTTCATAAACCTACCATCCCTATGTTCTAAGATGAACTAGTCCTAAAAAAAATATTCATGTTAATTAACACTTACCGTACTTGTCCAAAGATTGTTAGAGAGCTATGTTACTCCAGTAAGTGATTACAGTTTGACCCAGTCTGTGATGTGTTTTTCTTAAATAAAAAATGGTGAGATTGCAAATAAAAGGTTGTCACTAAAATTATCCAAAATACATATTTGGACAGGATTTGGTAATTTAGCCATGACTGTTCAATAATTTAAACCGAGTTTATAATTACCCAATTGAAATTAAAGTTTATTGTTTCATTTTTCAACTCGAGGTCTTAAAATAAATATCTGAAAGAAAGTGAACCCGACAATTTAAATAAAATTAAAAAAACATATTATTTCTATAGAATTAAAAATTGAAAATTGAAAAAATGTTTACAGTATTGTGAATTAAATCCGAGATAATCCTGAACATTCTCTCAAGTCCAAAATTATAGAATGTCACACTTAGGCTTTTTTTCACCTAATTATATCCTGTGTTTGCCTGTATATTGATTACCCTTTTTTGGTTCATTAAAACAAAATAAATAAAGCAATAAAAGTTGTGTTTGTATTTTTTTTATCAAATCTTTTATCCCACACATCATATAAATGTTAGAATAACTTGAAAATAGAATGACAAGTAAGAATAGTTTTGTCAATTTAAGACCTATATGTAAGTTCCTATTTTCTGTTTATAGCAGCTGAATATGAGACAAAATTTAATGAAAATAGACAAGTTTCTTCAGTTTACAATCTTATCTCACCAAATCATTTTATTTTGATAAATATTTGGTAATAATAATAATGAGGACTTTATATAGCGCCTAATCTTTAGAAGCTCTAAGCACTTTACAACATATATAATGATATGACTACAAAAAACAAAAACAAACACCATGAAATTGCAAAACAATATATAAAAAAAATGCTGAAAATATTGAAAGTAGGAAACATTTTTAGGTCTTTTAGTTTGTTCATGCAGTTGAAAAAGGTGAGATTTAAGAGCACTCTTGAAGGGGATCACTGTTTCTTTGTGTCTAATTTAAATGGGCAATTCATTCCATGTTGCTGGGCCCTGGTATGCAAAAAAGAACGTTGTTCATATGGACCTTTAAACTTCAAGAATTATCAAATCAGATAAAGAAAAAGTGATACAATTCTGCACTCAGCTTGAATAAAGTCATCAAGTTCATTGCAGAATTTGTAAACTTGACTCAATGATCATTCTGCAAAAGCTAGACATGTAGGCTAGTTCAAAAGTCTTGTTGATTATAAATAATTAGTATATTTTGCGTTTGTATTCTGGTAGTAATCCACATGGATTTTACTGATCTATGACAAGAATTTTAACCAGCTGCAGATCCAGGTTTGTATCAGAAATAAGTACAATTTTGCTTCTCAAGGGGTTAGGGTGTATGGAATGTTCTGAATAAATTTCAGTAGTCTTGAATGTCTTGATGTGCCAATATTCTTGAATGTCCTGACATATTACACCAATACAATCAAGAATGCCTTTGAATGAGTTCTCAATAATCCCAAAGTAGTGTTTGAGTCCAAAGAGTCAACGAGCACTTTGTAATTCCAATGAATAATTAAATAATTAATTCCTCTCAAATTATATCTGAACACAGCTGCAAACTATATGAAACAGGGAAAACTGAATAATTGTTTACCAAACCTCTGTATATGCAGATATTCACTTGACCTAAGATGTAATAGATGTCCTTCAGAAAAATACTAACTTCATAAACAAGGTCAGGCTTAGAACTTCTGTTTCAAATAAGTATCTTGTTTACTGCTTACAATCACAGTAGAACATGATTTCAAGTTCTTTTTTTATTGCAATATGATAATGAGATTATTGTTGCTGTAAAAATACAAGTTGCACTTAATTTTTTGACAATGTGGTCTTGTATTGTTGTGTACAATTTACCAATAAAAAATACCCATAACTGATACATTTTCAAACCAACTTTATCATTTTGCCAACATTATAAAACATAACAGCTTCATAAGCTCTAAATGCTGATGACCTTGCACACTGAAACGTAACAAACTCTCATTCACTAATAACACCAAAAATCTTTTTGAGTATTTTTATTTTATTGTAATTAGATTCTTGAGTTGAGAGCAGAATGAGACAGCAAATATACGTTTACTTTGTACATTTGTACCATTATGTTGTCGAGTAGCATGTCTTCTATAGAACTTGTTCAGGTATGATCCCTTTAGTTTTCATACACAGTCAGTACCACCAAATGATATTTATGTACATGTATTTTACATGTATGTTTTGTACACTGAAATTAAGAGTTATTTTTTTGTGCATTAAAACTAACATGAAATACAGCATAAAGGGAGAAGTGTACATGCGGTATCCAGTTACCTCGCAAAAGTAACATAGTCATGATGCATCTGAACTTGAGTTAATGCACTAGATGCCATTAAAAAGCAGGAAAAAAAGAAGGAATTATACAAGGATCTAAAAGTATGTAATAATGCCTTTTAGCGCTATTGGCAAATAGCAGCAGAGTTTATGAAATTACCTTTAATCAGGTATCTGGCTCTTAATCTTGAAAATTTTGTTATGGATCCTCCTTTTGATTTTCTTATCATCTCACAAGTCCAGAAGTATAGAATGTTCTGAATAAATATCAGAGTTTTGAATGTTCTGTTATACTGATATTTTAGTCCTGAATGTCTTTGAATGATGTCACAAAAATCTCAGATTATCAATCTAGTCAACGTGTATTTAGTATTTCAAATGAATGATAACACAGCTTCTTGTACTTTAGTAATTCAAATGAATGATGTAAATAAATAATTCTTCAAGAATTATATATGAAGACAGCTTCAAACTCTGATAACAAATGAATTTCATGGACTGATCTTAAGATAGGAATGAATTATTTGTTTACCAAATCACCTACATTTACAAATCTCCACCAGCCCAATAATACAACAGAATTTCCTAGAAAACATCATTTTGATGGAAAGCAATACAAATTCTATACAAAATTAGGCCTTGAACCCAAAGTTTTAGTAAACATCTTGTCAGTTATGCAAAAGCTCCATCCACAACCCTCAATATTGGATAAAGATTTTAAGCACACAATTTAGATATGCATAACACTTTCTTGAAATCTTGTTGTTACTTTCCTATGAAGATGGTTTATCATATTAATCATTATTATAAAAGTTGTTTAAAATACTTTATTAATTAATGTACATGTCAGACAAAACGACCAACAGCTTGGATTGAGATATTCATTTGTCATATCTGGGTCTTTGTAATTTGTTAGGACTAATGAGTAAAATTAGCAGACCTTGATCTATTGGGACATGATGTGCAGTTGTATTCAATTTACACACATGTATATATGGTATGACCACTCACGAAATATCTCACGATTATATGCAACTTAATTCTGTTAATTTTTGTTAATTGGAACAAAATGTTAATTAAAATAAGTATCTATTTTCAGCAATGTGTAAATTGGTTCAGGGAAGATGCAGAAAAGGAGAAGAAAGATTTGAGGTAAAAATGATAGTATACATGATCAATATCTTATCTCTCTACTTCATAAATTATAATGTGAATCTTATAGATATTGATGGGATAAAGGTTGGGTATTCTTTGACCTTTATCTGTCGTATGTGTGGGTACACTTTGGTTCTCTTACATGAACTGTGTCCACTGTTTCTCATTGTGCATGTTTGCACTTTACATTGGTAATATCTTGAATATCTCTATATTGTATGTGTAACATAAACACAGTTTGTGAATGTATGTGCTACGAGTCTATGGTCTTAAATAAATTAACAGAAAGAAGCCAAATTACAAGTTTTAAAATTGGCAAATAAATTAATTTCTCTAAGTTACAAAAATAAAATTTTAAGAGGAACTTACAGTAAAGTGAATTAGATCACAGATGAACATTAACGTTCTATGACTTTTACAAAAGTATAGTGTTCCAAGTGAATTCCAATATTGTATGTGCTCATATTCCAATGGTCCTGAATGAGGTGATGTGCCAGCAGTCTTGATGTATCCCATTGATATAATCCAGAATGTCTTTGAAGGAGTTCACAATAAGCCCAAAGTTCTGTTTTTGCTCATAATATCAATGAGCACTTTGTAATTCCAGTGAATAATTTTTAAATAAATTATTACTTTCAAATTATATCTGAACACAAAAATAAATAATTGCAGTGACTGAAGTTAAAAAAGAATTAGTAATTTTGTTTGTCAGAACCTTATAATAAAAATAATAAAACAATAAAATAACCAGGATGTGGGTCAAAAGTTTGCTAACAGAACATTCTAAATTTAGTAAACAAGGCTAGACCTTCAACAGCTTTTGATAAAAGATAAAAGTCAGGAAGGTGAGGGGTCCTGAGTGGTCTAAAGCGCTTTCCGTCTGCCATCTCACTTCTGTCTGCATGGGTTCGAGTCTAAGATTCAGCTAATGTAGTTATGAGAGAAAGCTTGCCAGTAGCTTCTCATGGGTCGATGTTTTTTTCCAGCGTTTTCCCGGGTTTTCCTCCACAAATAATACTGGCCGCCATGTATAGCCTATCATGTGCTGAAAAATTGCATTAAATCCTACAACTACAACTACTACTACTCAGGAAGGCGATTTCTACAGTATCTCAATGGCTGGCACTTTACATGAGTTAAGGAAGAACCCTATTGATTTCACAATATAGATCACAATGACTGATGCAGAAAAAGTTTTTGTACAATACCGTATTTCATGTTATTTTTCGTACTTGAAAAGATAATTATTACTTTTCAATGTACAAAAAATTATATGTAAAATAAATAATTATCATTTTGTGGTAATGACCATGTACGAAAATTAAACGAATCATACCTGACAAGGCCCGTAAAACACACGACTTGACAACCAAACATACAAAACTAATGTACAAAATTGGTTTCATTCTGCTCAACTCGAGAAAAATCTGTTGTTATTATTATTATTATGAGAGAGAGAGAGAGAGAGAGAGAGAGAAATAATCCTTATTGTTCAGTTATCTGTCAGTTGTGTTATTCTTTATGCAAGCACAACAAGGGCACTATTATATTCCATCGTCAATTAAAACCTGAATAAATAAAGCGTTTTGGTTGTAATTATAGGATGACCCAAAAAAATATTAAATTTTGTGTACGAAAAAATATGATAGAATTAATTAATTATTATTATTATTATGGCTTGATGGTGTACGAAAAATTAAATGGTACGAAAAATAACATGAAAAACGGTAATTCATTTTCTCCACCATCTACAGATGTTGAACTTTGTGGATGGCTAAGCTCATTGTACATACATGCCAGCCATTACACTTTTGGCATAATCTTCATGCTTTGTTTCACTAAATTATGTCTTAATCGTAAATCTATTTTTTATACATGCCAGCCACTACACTTTTGGCATAATCTTCATGCTTTGTTCACTAAATTATGTCTTACTCGTAAATGTATTTGGATACATGCCAGCCATTACACTTTTGGCATAATCATTATGCTTTGTTTCACTAAATTACACCATACTCATCAACTTACTTGCACTTAGGAGAGAACATACTGGTTTTCTAATTTTTGATCTTTGCTTGAAGATTCTTTGTTCTAATTCATATCTGATATATTAGCAGTCTGTAGGTATTTGACACTTAAAGCCATGTTTGATTTATTCCAGTCATTGCATGTGTTAGAGCAAAAATCTCTTTTAGATAATTTCACAGATGTATTAGAAAAAGATGAAATACCACTTCAAAGATGAATACATGAAGTACACAATACAGTGTTCAATTCTAGAGCAACTTCACGCCTATTGCAGGCTGTGTGGAAATGTATTTAATATTGGTCATGATGGTAAAACAAAGAAACCTTGAATTAGCTCCTTTTACACACTCCAATACTAAGGTAACTTCTTTTTACAGCAAACTAAATTCTGGACATATATGTTATAAATGCAGAGGTATTATTTACTAGGTTCTTATAGAACATGGACTACCCCTAGCAGTAGGTGACTACATTGGTCCTTTGTTCAAACATATGTTTTCTGATTCTGAAAATTCTGATTGCAGAAGAAAAAACAATGTGCAAGAACATAAAAATCAAATATTGTTAGGTGTTAGCAGTTGATAATTCATTTAAAATTGTAGAAACTATGAAAATTGGGCCATTTAGTATTGCAACATGAGCAGTGATTATGATGGAAAAAAAACATTGAACCCAGTCTGTGTAAGAGACTTTGAAATGAAAAGAGCAAAGACAAAAATGCTCTTCTTTCATTACCAGAATTAACAGAAGATTCCACTTTAGAAACCCTTTTTTATTTGTTTAATAATGTTTGAATAAACATAAGTTGGCAGAACTGGATGGGGTTTTCAGCTGATAATGCATCAGTGATTATTGGAATTCATAAAGGAGATGCATTCTTTATTTTGCAAAATGTCTTCATCATTTTACATATCAGGTCGCTGTCATATGATGCACCATGCAGCAGGAAAGGCTGCTGATAAATGAGAATGAGAACTGAAGTATCAAGTTGGCATTCTCCCCGATGATGTAGTTCATGTGGACAGAGTTGATGTGTAATGACACTTTATTTCCCAGCAAAAAGACCCAATAACTGGAAAATATTAATTTTCTCTTCTTTGTCAAGTTATGAAAGGAATATTGGTTCTTTAGCTTTCTATTGCTGACTGTGAGAGATTGTTCAATATTGTTAACAAAAATAAAACTGAATTCAGATCCAGGTTCTGTAACCCAGCACTTAGTGCTCTACTGGTGTGTAAAACATTTATAGTCTCAGCTGGTACAAAGTGTTTTGAAATGCAATACAAGAGTCTGTTCTTTTTTAAAGCTTAAAGCGTTATGTATGAAAACTTGAAGCACTAATCGATGTTAATAGACCAATTTGTACATATGCTTATTGAATTTTATTATGTTATTTGTGGATTACTTTTTTGTGCTCAGATTACTCTTTTTTTGGCCACATGGATTACACTTTTTCTTCTCCAGGGGTTGGCATGTATTATTGTGACTAAAAAAAGAAAAATGGTTTCTGTGCAATAGCATTAGTTGTACATCACAGACATTATTGATGGCTTACTCTAGTAAGCTGACCGATTTTAGGATCAAACTGTCAAAGTTACTATGACAGACACAAAAAAGGTGGTTTCCATGCAAAAAGTTGATTTGTCTGCACCGATAACTTTCAAGTATATAAGATAGATACACTTTACTCTCATTGTCTGTGTAACACAATACAGAGCATTTGTCAGGATGAAAGCACATAAGCCTGTCATTTTCATCAATTTCAGACCTGCCAAATTTTACGATTTTGCCTTAAGTCTTACGGAAATTACACTTAAAATATGGACTTACAGCATAAAAGCAGCAACTGTGGATAAATGATCATTGCCTTAAGGTCTGGATAATATGTTAATTCGTGTTTGATTTGGAGCTAGCTTTCATATTAGAAATAGTGAAATTCGGTAGGGAACCAGACTAGTAAAGCAGCACCTCTGATGCTTTATACTGCACCTAATTGTTCACATGAAGTATGTGCAGAATCAAACTAATAACTATAGATTATTTTTAACAGCCAGTGATGCATGTCTAAGACAAAATGGAAAATAAGCTTCTTGAAAAGTGTTAATAATCAACACAGAAGAAAAAAAATGAATATTCGGATTCTTGTGAATTAAAACTAGAATGGACAGTTATGCTTTTTGGATATCACATGCCAATTTGAGTATTCTTGTGGCAGAAGATATGATTGCCGCCTTCATGTGAAATAGAAATGAATAAAATAACATTGAGAGATAGTAACAAGCCGTTGAGCTGCATAGGGTTTGGAATTAAAGTTTGTGCATATGTATAAGAGGTAAATAAAGTCTACAAGTACATTACACATTTTTCAGTTGAACATCACGTTTATCGTCAACTGCGTGTTTACTTTTATTTTATGTTTTCCAGCTTTACAATAGCAGTTTGTGATATTATGATTCACCTTACTGGAAACTCGTCAAACCTATGGAGAAAAAAAATCAGTTGCCTTAATGAGACAGACTTGGAAGGTCTGTACTTTTACACTGTTCAGTGTTGGACATGCCATGCATGATAGTGTACACATTTCAGAGTTGGGTATGCTATGCATGATAGTGTACACATTTCAGAGTTGGGTATGCTATGCATGATAGTGTACACATTTCAGAATTTGGTATGCTATGTATGATAGTGTACACATTTCAGAGTTGGGTATGCCATGCATGATAGTGTACACATTTCAGAATTTGGTATGCTATGTATGATAGTGTACACATTTCAGAGTTGGGTATGCTATGCATGATAGTGTACACATTTCAGAGTTGGGTATGCTATACATGATAGTGTACACATTTCAGAGTTGGGTATGCTATGCATGATAGTGTACACATTTCAGTGTTGCTATGCTATGCTTGATAGTGTACACATTTCAGAGTTGGGTATGCCATGCATGATAGTGTACACATTTCAGAGTTGGGTATGCTATGCATGATAGTGTACACATTTCAGAGTTGGGTATGCTATGTATGATAGTGTACACATTTCAGAGTTGGGTATGCTATGCATGATAGTGTACACATTTCAGAGTTGGGTATGCCATGCATGATAGTGTACACATTTCAGAGTTGGGTATGCTATGTATGATAGTGTACACATTTCAGAGTTTGGTATGCTATGCATGATAGTGTACACATTTCAGAATTTGGTATGCTATGTATGATAGTGTACACATTTCAGAGTTGGGTATGCTATGTATGATAGTGTACACATTTCAGAGTTGGGTATGCTATGTATGATAGTGTACAGATTTCAGAGTTGGGTATGCTATGCATGATAGTGTACACATTTCAGAATTTGGTATGCTATGTATGATAGTGTACACATTTCAGAGTTGGGTATGCTATGCATGATAGTGTACACATTTCAGAATTTGGTATGCTATGTATGATAGTGTACACATTTCAGAATTTGGTATGCTATGTATGATAGTGTACACATTTCAGAGTTGGGTATGCTATGCATGATAGTGTACACATTTCAGAGTTGGGTATGCTATGCATGATAGTGTACATATTTCAGAGTTTGGCAGCTGACACAGGATAATTTACATTGTTCATAGTTTGGCATGCATTACCTAATAATTTAAACTGTCCAGAGCTGGGGTCTTACACATGATAAATTAATCATAATTCAACTTTACAGGAAAAGAATACTGAAGGTTCTCATCTTCAACACAACTGGTGACAGAGATTCATATACCTTGTTGAAACCATTAAAGGTACACTTTCTTTTACTTCTCTCAATCTCTAATACACACAAACAAATATGGATGTGTATATGATAGATAGATGGATAGATAGGTAATTAGATAGGTACCAGTAGGTAGACATGTGGATCAATGCATATCTTTTTGTGGGAAAAGGTCAGATTTGTAGATGTAACATTATTATGTTACATTTGAGAGTTACAGAGTTTTGCTGCTAATTTTTTTAGAACTTTATCTAAAGTGTGTAGTAATTTATAGTCAGATATGACCTCAGTTACTTGATTTAGCTTTTTAACAGTTTAATTTCCATCACATATTTGCAGTTTATTTATGTTGCAAAAATTGTGATTTTTCATGAATATGCTTTTCTTGTGTGGTTATTTTTGCTATATCTTTCTATAATTATTTATTTAGATATTTGTTGATTTACATTTATAATTTACAGTCATATTTATGTTAACTATGAAAACAAATATTACCATTTATTTTGTCATCAGAATAATGAACAGTGAATTTTGAATACATGTATGTTATTAAGTGCCATTATTGTATTATATCATATTTCAGAAATAACCAATTTAAATTTGTCCTTGTTTGTTTTACAGATCTGTGATTTTGATCTGGTAGTATTTTGTCCTAACATTGCCAGTCTAGCGGCTAACAATGCAGGTTTGTTATTTCTCTTATATTGCAGTTTACTTTTTCATCATGTTAGTCAGCTTTCTTGACAATCTTGTTAGCTCATGATATCAACTGATACCATGATGTTACATAATTGTACCTCATACCTGATAGAAGTGTATCTCATTACATACTTGATGGCTGTGTATCTTATTATACACCTGATGGAAGGATACCTTATTATGTACCTGATGGATGTGTATCTTATTTTTATACTCATTAAACTAGATTTGTTTATGCAAATTAGTTGGTATTGTGCATATAGCAAATATCAGTCTTTTCCAGGAACGACATATATTAGTAGCTATCAAAATTAGCAATTTATTACAGGACATACATGCTGGTCCATTTAATCTTGGCTTCAGTGTCACATTAATTGAAAATTTCATCATTATTTTGGTTTAACTTTTTTCATTTCTTTATATTTCCTTGATAGACTTTATTCATAGTAGAAACTAATTGGTTTTTAACGGTACCATCAGCACATACTTTTTACTTCAAAATGTCAGGGAAACAGGAGATAAAGTGCCCTCACAAATGAACACACTGAGACACGCGATTTAAACTAAACTGACAACCAAGCCTTTGATTTAAAAACGTTTTGTCCCTCGTGGCCAGATTTTTTTATGTACAGGACAAATGTGAAAGAGAATTAGTTTTGATAAATGTCTGATATGGACAGGGAGTTCTATATTGAGAGGTATCTTTTTGAAGGATGTCAAAGTTTGCTTTCCTTGTCCTTCAGATCAAACAAACAATACAGTGAGTTTGGAGAGCCAGATGAAGAGGTGCTTGTTAAATAAGGAAGCATGGGATAAACTTTATGACCTTGAACAATATGGAGACCAAGAAAGTCTTCTAAATGTTGCAACAGATGGCAGCAGCCTAGTGGTCAGTGACCCAACTCGAACAAAGAAAGCAAGGATAGATGTGAGCAATGGACAGCAAGAAAACACTAGTGCAGTCACAGATGAAGATGTTAAACAGGAAAATCAAATGCCAGATGCAGCTACAAATGGACATTCCTCTTCTTTTTTCTCTACTGAAAACTGCAATAATCAAAGCCAGAGATTTAATCAGGCCATAGAGAAACTGGTGCCTGTAACCCACTGCCTCCCTTCCATATCACATGCCTTGTCATTGGCAAGCCAGGGGAAGACACTGTTACCTGCAGAACTGGATGACATGCCAGAGTTACCTTCCCATATTAAAAGTGTAGACCATGTTCAAATTTTGATAACAGGAAGCATTCACTTGGTAGGGGGAGCTTTACGAATCATTCACGATATACCAGATGATGGCAGTGAAACAGATTAATGTTGGGTGTAATTTTAATACATTTTAACTGCCAGAATTAGAGGTACATGGTTTAAGGGGGTTTTCACACTTTATTTTTCAAAGACTGTACCACTCATCACATTTTGACTGAACAGGTGAACAAATGATAAGTTATAACAGTCTGTATTAATCCCACCACTCAAGTTTATTAAAGTTTATTAAACTTGAGTGCCTTCTGACACTCCGAACCAGCCCTTAATTTTGTAAAATTCTTAGAATTACTGCAGCAATCTATGATGAGATGATTTGGGAACAATTTGTTATAGAGCATATCAAAACAACAGCAAAGATGTAAGAAATGAATACCCTTCTTTTATTTTTTTGCTAAGGCAAGATTCCTCATTTGAATGTAAGTGTTGTTGACTTTAATTTAATTAAATTCCTTAACCCAAATGAAATGTTATTTTTAGTTTATAAACTATGTGTATATATTATGACTGTTTAGATGATTAACATATAATTTCATGATAAAATCAAAATAATTTCATGATAATATCAGATAATTTCATGGTAATTTAAGATAATTTTTAAGATAATTTCATGATAAATTCCTATTATCATTGACATAAGTATATTAAAATCATTCTCTCCATTCATTTTGGGCAAGTCCTATAGTAATTTGTAATAAGTATGAATTTTATTAAATGGTGCAATGATTAATTTGAATCATGTGTCATAAATATTAGAGATAACTATGTTTCTCTGATGATAAGCCTTACTGAGTAATAAAACTGCCTCTCACTTTTTCATTGCATTTGCTAGAAAGGCACCCTGGGCTTGTCAAGAGAAATACTGACCAAGAATTTTGGAATTGTTTGAGAAATATTTACACTGTTTTTGCATGTCTTATTTTAAGATGGCAAATGCTACCATATCATGGTGAACAGTAAAGCTTGATGCTCAATTCAAGATAGTTTTGTTATTTATTTGCAGTTTCCTTGGATGCCTCTTGATTTTTAAAATTGTTTATGAAGAAAAAAGAAACAAAACATGATGAACAATTTAATTGACAGTAGAAGATCTCAGTCAATATTCCAAGTTCTATTTTTAAATTTGCCATTGCATGTTTTTTTTTCAATGATCTCAAATTCTTATTTACCTGAAATTGGCTTTTGCATAGTAAATCCATATTCATTTGAATCTTGACTGATGTTTTTGCTGAATCAGAGTGTGTGTGTAACAACCCAATCAATGTGTGTGTGTGTGTGTGTGTGTGAGACAAGTCGATCAATGTGTGTGCATGACAGCCCAATCAAATGTTGTGTAACAGCCCAACCAATGTTTGTGTGTGACAACCCAGTCAACATGTTTGTGACAGCCCAATTAATGTGTGTGTGACAGCCCAGTCGATGCAAGTGTGTCACAGCCTGATGAAAAATCATTGTTATATGGACCATTTGTTGCATAAAATTCTTTGTTGGTGCAAAGATTAATAGCAAATGCATATTCTTTAGAATTGATATGTACTATCCAAGAAAAAGCTTGACTTATTGAAAATACCCTTGCTACAAATTCTATTTCCCAGAAGTCGAAACTAAACTTGTCTTGATTTAATTGGTTATCGTTCAGAACTCTCGTATTTTGGACATGTGATCTTGTTCGCAAAATCTTTGGATCATGCTGAGGTCGATGGATGTTTGATTGATTTTACAGAATACAATTTGATTTTATAGTGTAAAGTGTCTACCTCTTGGCACACTGGAAGACCAACTAGCAGTTTGTGAATGTGCAACAATTTGAAATTGATCAAATTTGACAGAGTACAACATTAAAAATGGACACAAGTTTTTTTTATGAATGGCATAGCAAAAAAGAATATTTTACCAGTAATTGATGATGGCTGTGTTTTTTATGCATGGGATAGCGAAAAAGAGTATTATTAATTGACAATGGCTTGGTGTTTCTTATGAATGGGATAGCAAAAAAGTGTATTATTAATTGATAATGGCTAGTTTTTGGGATAGGCAAAAAATGTCTTAAAAATTGATAACTTTTTTATGAATGGGATATCAAAAGACAGAGTACATGAATTATTAATTGATATTCTTCTGGACTAGTTCTGATGGTATGTTTGTACTTAGATTGACATGAATACCTCTGTTGCATATAATTTTTACTATGATGACCAAGAGATGGCTCAATTTCTCAGTCAGTTACATTACCTGAGCACTTTAACATTACGAAAGTACTGATATATATATATATATATATATATATATATATATATATATAAAGGGAAGTAGCTTGTACAAATTAACACCCTTTGTTCTCACTATGACCAACCATATCCTGATCTTGAGCAGTTTAAACTGTCACTTGCAGCGTCAACAGTGCCTTTGAAGGACCAACAGCAATAGATAATCAGTTTTAACCATCCAGTTTTTATTTTCAGAGGTTTCAGACGTTAAAAGTCAAAGCTATTTATTTTGTTATGAGTTGGTAGAAAGAGCAAGTTTGATATGACAGAAGTATCAAGACCTTTAGGCAGAGATGTATAATCCGATGTCAAAAGAGTTCCTTCACCTTATTTGGTACAAAGCACTTATTGCATATGCCCTAAAATTCATACATTCTTTTCAACATTTAGCTTTACTGGTCATAGATCAGAAAAGCTTATGGGATGGTCTATTCTCCATCAATCATCTGTCAATTAGTGGATGCTACTCTTTGTAAATTATCTGGATGGTTGCCATGATAACACACACATTCATCCTATGGTCTAATTGGTCCTAAATGTAAATGGTGCTGATGTGAGAAAGATGGGAGCCACAGCAGCCATCTGAAAAATCTTGTTATTGCTATTAATGTTCCATGGGGTTTTTATTAAAAGATTTGTTGATGTCGTGTTTGTTTTAAAAAAATTGCCAGTGTGACATTCAGTATGGCCACTATGGAAGCCAACTTAAAAATCTTGCTATCACAACTCTACTTGAATAGAAAATTATATTAACATGGGAATTTCACCAGAAAATTTAAACTGCCTAGCTGGTCCTAAATAAAAACAAAATCATATAAACTTGGGGATTTTACCAAAAAATTTATTCTGTCTAGCTGGAACTGAATGAAAACAGAAAATCATATTGACATGGAGATTTCACCAGAAATTGTATTCTGTCTAGCTGGACCTGAATGAAAATCATATTAACATGGTGATTTCACCAGATAATTTATGCTGCCTAGCTGGACCTGAATCAAAACAGAAAATTCTATTAACATTGGGATTTCAATCAGAAAATTTACACCGTCTAGCTGGTCCTAAATAAAAACAGAATCATATTAATGTGGGGATTTCACCAGAAAATTTATAGTCTAACTGGACCTGAATGAAAACAGAAAATCATATTAACATGGGGATTTCAACGGAAAATTTATACTGTCTAACTGGACCTGAATGAAAATACAAAATCCTGTTAACATGGGGATTTCACCAGAAACTTGTTACTGTTTAGCTGGACCTAAATGAAAATAGAAAATCATTAACGTTGGGATTTCACCAGAAAATTTATACTGTCTAGCTTGTCATAAATGAAAATAGAAAATCATATTAACATGGTGATTTCACTATACAATGCATTGTCTAGCTGGTCTTAATAAAAACAAAATCATAGTAGCATGGGGATTTCACCAGAAAAAGTATACCGGTACTGTCTAGCTGGTCATAAATGAAAACAGAAAATCATTAACATTGGGATTTCAATGGAAAAGTTATGCTGTCTAGCTGGACCTAAATTAAAACAGACAATCATATTAATATTGGATTTCACCAGAAAATTTATACTGTCTAACAGGACCTAAATGAAAACAGAAAATTATGTTAGCTTAGGGATTTCATCAGAAAAGTTTTACTGTCTAGCTGGACCTAAATGAAAACAGAAAATCATATTAACATGAGGATTTGACCAGAAAAGTTGTACTGTCTAGCTGGTCATAAATAAAAACAGAAAATTATATTAACTTGTGATTTCACCAGATTTTTTTTTACTGTCTAGCTGGACCTAAATGAAAACAGAAAATCATATTAACATCAGGATTTCACCAGATAAAAATTTATACTGTCTGGCTGGTCCTAAATGAAAACAGAAAATCATATTTACATGGGGATTTCAAAGGAACTTTTTTTAATTCTCTAGCTGGACCTAAATGATTTGTAGTCCTTCTGACATCCACTACAGATACCATAGTGCCATATCAACAAGGGGTTTTCACAAAAAGTTTGCTTATGTCGAGTTGGTCCTAAATGAAATTAGTACTGATCTGAAGTCCACTCTCTCGATGATTTTGAAAATCTTATGATAATTTCTAAATGGAAAGTCATATCAACTTGCACCTTTCTCCAGAAGACTATTAATAATATCTACTTGATCCTAAATTCAAAAAATGGTTCCAATCTTTCCTCCTGTTACTACTCAGACAACAGTAAAGTCATATCAACATTGGTTTTCACCAGACGATTTGTAATATCTAGTTGGTGCTGACAGAAAATAATCTGTATCCAATATGATCATCATAGCAATCATCTTTAAAAAAAATGTCATCACTACTTTTACTAAATTGATGGTCATAGAACAAAAGGGTTAACAACAGACTTCTTACAACATTAGATTGGTCCTAAATAATAAATGATACCCTGAAAACATCCAATATGTACAATGAACATGACGATTTTGTTGTCACAAATTCTCCTGAGTGGCTGTCATAATCACTTCAGGTATTTACCAAGTCTTCAAAAACGTGGTCTAGTTTGTCCTAAACAAAAGTAGTGCTGTTTTACGATATGGACAGTAGAGTGACTGATCTGAAACTCTTATACATCAAGAATACTGGAGATGGTATCAATTCTCAGCAGTTGAAGAGAAGAAACGGTCTTAACAAGAATTTCTGCACATTCATTTCAAAACAGTATAGCATCAGTACCAATTTACATGCCATCAAGGAAACCATCATAACTATTATTTGAGACTGGTGTGAATACACTTTGCATTTTTATCGAGACACTTAACTAGATGAATCATTTGCAGGAGACTGTGATGAAACGAAACTCTTGTCAGAAAGGAAGAAAGAATGGTATTTAATTGTATTAGACGAAAAAGGAGGAAGGTGATGTGTAAATGAACATATTCATGACACCAAATCCTGAAATAAGTTGATACAAAATTTTTATCAGCTGGATTGATATATTTTAAATCTATCGTTAAATATGCTTGTGGCATCGTCATAAGTATAACTCGGCCAGTGTTCTTAACTGTTTAACATATACGTGAACTTGAGATTTGTCTAGTATTGGACTTTAAAACAACAAAACTTAATGAGTATTGAGACAAATGGTGCTATGCAAATTTATTGTGCAGAAATAAGATTTGTAGTAATGTAAATAACTGGCATTACCATGGTGCCCTTTTGGTGTAACCAAAATTTATTTCTTCTTCGTCTTCTCCTAATATGCTATAGAAACTGACTAGATGCCTTTAGTAGTGTCTCGAGTCAGGACCCCATTGTCTTCTGCAGGAATTCATTTTGCAAGCCAAACAGATTCGACTTATTTTAGTAACGTGTATGCGTATTGCAACCCTTTGTAGCACCACAATATACATTACAAAGAACAATAGAATTAAAGTGTCTATCATTCGATGACACATTTGGCAAATTCAGTTTTGCCTGAACCACTTTATTCCAGAAATCTAAATGTGAAAGAGATTGCGAAGATACAGAGCATCCCAAATTCAACGCTCTGACTTTTCGTTGATCACTTATGCAGACATAACTCTCGAGTAGATTGGAAAATTCTGATACAATCACTAAGAAGGTAAGGAATATATGTCTTCACTTTTTCAAGGTACAAAAAACTATTCGCATTTTCAACAAGCGTTCATGTTTTAATTCTTGAAGTTGTGATTGACTTTAAATATGAAAACCTGAACGCATGCTTAGTGTAATCAGCGACATTTTTGCTTCCAAGCGTCGATTCTGCTACATTTCTAGTCTTTTAATCTTTCCAATCGTAAATCTGTTGGAGAATCTAACAATCCACACACACAATTCTTTGTAATACACACAAACGTGTGTGGCTAGTTGGATGCACTAACACATTTATGACTGGAAGGATGTATGTTCGCGTGCCTAATCGGATACAACAGTTGATTCACGACTGGAAGGATTTACAATTGTGTGCCTAGTTTATACACTAACATTTTTAATGCAGGAAGAATAGGCATAGATAAGAGACAAAGTAGATAATATGCTACAAATTTCTAATTCACACATGGGACGAAAAACTATCAGTAATCACATCACCTATACCACAATGAGTTTATCGAGCACAGATGAAAATATGACGGCCATGTCTTTGCATGAACTGTTGATAAATGTGCCACAGAGAATCTGTCGATATATCATAGCTTTATTTTCGGAATTAAATGCAATTCTGATGACACAAGTCGTAGCATAACAAGTGTTGTTACTTTTTTTCACGTGTTGGTACAAAACATTTCTTTTCAACTAAGGTACAGTCTTCTTCAACAATCTTTTTTTAAAGCCTTCACGTACGAATGATTTTGTGGCAAAAATAAATACAGTTCTTTGATTTCTCGAGTGTCTGTACAAAATATGCAGTGGTAAATTATCTCGAGAACGAATGATAGCAGTGCAAAAAAAAAATCTATTTCGTGATTCTGTCAGACAAAATTTACAAGAACGTCAAAAATCTCTGGTTGAATTTGCAGAAGGATCAGAACAATTATTCAAACCAGTTACAAAGGCTACGGAAACAGCTGAAGAAGCTACTAAAAGTCTTCGTCCTACGTTAGAAAAAGTTGCCATAGCAACTGGTAAAATAGCAGAAAGAACTAAGAAAACTAAGAAACTTGTACGAGCTCTAACAACTAATATAGCTGATGCTCAAACTCATGCTAAAGATAACGAATTAATTGAGGAACTTAAACGAATTCATTCTGAAATGGGGGAAAAAGTATTCAAATTAATATCAGAAGAAGAGAAAAATGATTAATAAGTTTGCTAAAGATGGTACAGCTGAAATGCAAATACATAAAGATGCATCAAGTTTAGCTGCATTTGCCATTGCAAGTTTTGATCAAAAGTAAAGATATTTAGACCTCATTTTTTTTTTAAATGTTGATCGAGAAACCTGGTACAAAGAGCAGAACAAAATAAAAAGAGAAGAGAAAGAAATGCTTCCACAAAGATAATGAGTTTAATGACCCAATATTGGTCGTGCTTCAAACACTTTCAAACATCTGAAGAAAAAGAAAGAAGAATATATATATATATATATATATATATATATATATATATATATATATATATATATATATATATATATATATATATATATATATATAGATATATATATATATGTGTGTGTGTGTATATATATATATATATATATATAAGTAGTAATAGGGGGCACTATAGGGTCTATGGAAAACCCAGTCAAAAACAGCTTGGGGCACTATAGGGTCAAGATTTATAGGGTCAAGGGAAAATCCAGTCAAAAACAGCTTGGGGCACTATAGGGTCAAAACAGCTTGGGGCACTATAGGGTCAAGGGAAATGGAACAGGGTGGGCCTATAGAGAGTCAAGGGAAATGGAACAGGGTGGGCCTCTATAGCGTCAAGGGAAATGGAACAGGGTGGGTCTATATAGGGACAAGGGAAAAAAAGGGCGGCAAAGAAAGCTACTATCTTTTCGAGACCTATGAGTGGCCCTGAAAAGGGCCTTTGGATACTTCTTCTTCTTTTATTTTCTGTCGTTGTTCCACCACCTTTTAAGTTTACCAATGATTCCTGTTTTCTTCTTCTTTTCGTCCTCGGGAATCCAGTCAGGATGTCCCATAGCTCGAAACTTTTCCTGAACTCTCATCCATCTTAGATTGAGTAGATCAAAGTCCTCTTTCTTCTTTTTGTTCTTTTTTTCCTTTCTCTCCTTAGACCAGTTTTCTTTAATCTGGATCACCTGTTCTTCCATCACCATTCTCATCATTGCTTCTGCTTTCTTTAGCCTGTCTAGACCCCACTGCACATATTCCCACTCTATGAGATGTAATGTTTCTTCTAGAAAGCACCTGACTTTGATGACATGATCAAGTGCCTGCTTCAAATCCCCTATTCTTATATATTTTCTTTTAATACGTCTTCTTAATTCCTGGTCTTCCTCCTCTATCATACCTTCTAATAGATCTCTTGCTAATTTCAGTTGGCTTACAAAGCCATGGTTACTTTGAAATTCTTCCTCAAGTCTTTCCACTTGATATTCTGCATCAAGGATCCCAAACCAGCTGTCTCGGAGTTGGATAAACAATTCAAAATTCATCTTGATGTGTTCAAAATTGAATGGCTCCAAGGATTGATTGATATGATGGGTTTAAAGTGAATCGTCCACTTGGGCTCTTTTCACTGTTTTATCCCTCAAAGGAGGGTTATTTACTTTATCCTGAGGGGAAGGAATCGTGCCACATCCCCTGCAGGCATTTATGCACTCATAGAGTGCTATTTACTTAGGCCATCACCACTGGGCAATACATGTACTGCCTCTGGGTGTGACTTCGGCCGTCACCACGGGCAATAATTGTACTGCCTGGGTGAATGTAAGGCCATAAGCCATAGGCCATAGGGTGGGTAGGAATGGAACCTACTCACACCCACCCCTATCATTCTGTTACCTACCGATCTGCAAGAGCAGTGGAGCGAGAGAAAATTAGTTTTCTCATATCGCTTATGTCGGCGTAATGTGGTCGTGCGAGCACGAGAAATTACGGCAGCAGGGAGTAAAGGTGATGAAAGCCAAGCGCTCACCTGTATATCAAATTCAGTCCAGTTATACTAATGGACAACCTAACAACCAATAATGTGTAAGCCACCTATTCAATTAACCAAATATCTGAGTTTCAAAATATGACCTATCATCCTAACGAAAATAGGGACTAGTACTAAGTGTACATGCGTAAGTCCCTATTGTATTTATACTAAGGTGTCTAAGCGACACATAGAAGTATAGTCAATGGTAGGGGAGTTTGGTTATAAATTTGTTCGCAGTGCCAAAACATGTCATATTATTTCTTTCAGGGCCAAATAGTTAGTCAAAGAGGGTAACTCTTAACCAAATGAGTACCCTATTTCACCATTCAAGCGGTTAAATGATGGCAAGTCCCTTTCATCATGCTCCCGGACGTCTTTTCTCGGCAGTAGGTCGGCTTTTTCAGTCGGTTTCCCTTTTTGTTCTGCATACTGGTGGATGAATGCTTCAGTATGTCGTTTCGAAGCATTTCAGGTGACGTCACTGGGCCCGCGGAATCCTTCAGAGAGTAAACGCCATCTTGAATTCCACGTGGCTCTCCGTCCGCCAATTTGCCTAAGTCATCCATTTTCTGCAGAATAAATCTTTTCGCCGTGGCTGCTGGCCTAGGTTACAGTGGGTGTTATTGTAACACTAGGCGCTCATATGGCTGTATTCTTGGTCCGCAGTCCTAAATGGCGCCTTATCTCACTGCCTTAGTCAGCTAGCTCTCCGGGCTCCAAGACCGGTCCGTCCTCTTCAGAGCTCTCCTCTTGAATGGTATGATGGTATGTATGATGGCTCCAAGGACTGACGATTGCGTATATATATCTTAAGCACGGACGTGAAAGTAAACACCCCCTACATTCACTTGTCATATTATATACTATCCACAAACCATATCATTTACTATCCCAAATCACACTATATACTATCCACACACACACACACACACACACACACACGGGGAAGCAGCCAAAACAAACCATACTATATACTATCCAAAATCACACCTTATACTAACCACACACACGGGGAAGCAGCCAAAACAAACCATACTATATACTATCCAAAATCACACCCTAAACTAACCACACACACACGGGGAAGTAGCCAAAACAAACCACATCATCTACTATCCAAAATCACACCCTATACTAACCACACACACGGGGAAGTAGCCAAAACAAACCCTATTATATACTATCCAAAATCACACCCTATACTAACCACACACACGGGGAAGCAGCCAAAACAAACCCTATCATATACTATCCAAAATCACACGATATACTATCTAAATAGAGTCAGTGTTTATAATCACACTACTCCTCTCTCACACCCATTGGCAATTGACATAGTATTTCTTTTCTAGACATTTGGGTAGCCCTGAGAAGGGCTGTTTTTTAAACTTCAAAATGCACCTGGTTAATGCTGGCATCTCCCAGGTCTAGCCCCACACACACATCTCCTACTCCAATCATTCTCCCAATTCACTCTTGTGATTGGGAGCGCAGAGGGAGAATGAGTGGCTTCACTATCCCAGTCTTCACTTTGTGGGATAGTGAAAGTCTCTTCATTTCTTCCTCTATCCCGCAACCGTGGATGAGATTGTGGTTGTTGCGGCTGAGACTGTGGTTGTTGCGGTGGGGGCTGTGCCTGTAGTGGACGAACTGGTTCTGGTGAAGGTGTCCTCACCATAGGTTTAACTTGACTAGTTTGCCTCATCATGGGGTGAGGCAAAATTGACATTTTCATTTCCTTCTCCTCTTCTTTCTTTTTCCTCTCCTCCTCTTCTTTAATTCTGGTCTCTTCTTCTTCGGCCTCCATTGCCAGCTCGTCCAGGAGACGTCTAGCATTCTCCAGATGCATTTGAAGCTCTCTTAACTTTTGAACTCTGCTCATCTTCTTTGATGCGCCAACGATGGGTAGCCAGACTGACGAGTGATTCTTTATATATAGTTCAAGCGCGTACGTGATGGAAAACACCCCCTAGATCCAAAAATCTTACAGTATCCCTATCATTACCAAAAAACACGCGGACGTGATGGAAAACACCCCTCACTTTTATACTTGACTCCTATTAATTATACATTGAACAAGTTATTTTGAAAAAAATACGTTGTGCTTATAGACGCACTTCAAAACAAAAGTAAAATGAGATAGTGATTATAGACTCACTTCTATTTTTTTCTAACTTCCTCACATACCATGAGCAAATTGAATGATTAATTCTTTTCGAGAATATTGGGTAGCCCTGAAAAGGGCTGTTTTGTGTGTGTGTGTGTGTGTACGAGGAAGGATGGCAATCTTTTATCGTCTAAGATTGCGTCCTCGTTTGGCTACACGATAGGGTCTGCTTCTTCGGAAAGAGAAAGAGAACTCTTTCGTGTCCACACGACAGTCGACAAAACTTCTGTCTGGTTCCTGCTGCTGTTGTTGCTGTTGCTGCTGCTGCTGCTGTTCTCTCTGCTCTCTCTGCTGCTTTTGAAGTCGATACTTCTCAGTCCATTCTTCTTTCTCTTTTTGAATTTCCTCTCTGAAGAGTTCTTCTATAAGGTCTTCCGTTTCTTGTAGCATTCTCACATTCTCAATCTCTTCAGGCTTTGGCATCAGATTGTGTCTGATACGATTCAGAGTGACGTAAGCTTCGTTCAGCTTAGCTAGTCTTGAGCACATCTTTGTAGGAGGATGAGTCAAACAATGGATGGCCAGACTGGAGACTACCCCTGCTTTATATGGTTCAAGCGCGGACGTGATGGAAAACACCTCTCTGCGGCTTAGGGTTTTTGAAACGTTGGGATAGTTTGATGTGAGGGATAGAAAGAAAAGTCAAAGAGCATTTATATCAATACAAATGTAAAACAAACGACAGACGCATTGGTTTTCAAAACACAACATTTTTATTCAAATAACAAACATTATTTCAAATAACAAACACAATTTTTTCAACTAACAAACATTATTTTCAAATAACAAATATTTTTTCAAATAACAAACATTTTTTTTCTTCCATAACACTAATACACTATCTTTGACATGGTTGACAACGTTGTGAATTAAATTGAGATTTCCACTGATGGAAGTCATTGGGCCATTGATGTACACTACGTTTCCTAGCTAAAGACAACAGATAGCCATAATGGTCACAAAACCATCGATCTACTTTGTCATCGTTTCGAGACGAATGACGATCAAAATAAGTCACTAAATGTTCTAAAGAATATCCAAGACTGCGATGATGCAGATAATAGACACAATATTGTCCACACACCATAGAATCTGTGCTTTGTAATTTCACATTATTGAATCGTGTCGTCTGGGCATTTCTTCTCATAAAGTCAATGATATCATCTTCGAAAGGGGGCAATCCATACGAATCAAAATACTCCGCACAACCCTCTTGAGGAAAGTAGACAGCTACCCAGTGAGTTCCTGGAAGATGACTGTCATCTGTGTTGATGACATAAGCTTGATTCTCTTGAGGTTTGCGATGAGGTAGTTCATCTTTAGCACACACCACAGGATTCCAAGAAGCAGTGTACGAACTACGGTTCAAAAGATAATAAAGTTCCCAGGTATCCATTTTTTGTTGTGTAGCCTTGTTTTTTTCTCTCCTTTCTTCACAGGTGATGATAAGTCATCAATTCAATCCAGACTTTTTGCTTGAAACGGTCTGACAAGTAACTGATGGTTTGCTTCGTCTCTTTACTTTTGGCCAAGAGAGCTTCGATGCGATCAATTTCTCGAGCAAACAATGGAGGAGAGGAATGATCACGTAAGCCTTTATACCACTGAAGTAACACGTCTTCTTCGGAGATGAGACTCCAAGCTTCGTTCAGATAATCGTCCAATTTTTCTTCTTGACTCATCATCATACATTTATCGTGTTGAATTTGACTGGGATGATCGATTTGACATCCATAACAATCTTTTTTAATCATGTCCCTCATTTTATCTTCCAAGTGTTGTGCAAAACAAGCCACTAACTGTTGTTCCTGTTCTGGCCATCTGGATTGCATGATCACTACTTCTTCTTTTTGGTCTTCGGGAACTGCTTTTTCTGTAACCTCCCATTCCATGGATTCTCCACTATTCAAAGAGGGACAAGGGTCTTCCATAATGTCTAATAGTCTAGAATGACTTCTCTCAAACTGTTGATTTCTATGGTATTATCGAATTCGGCATACAGAATGACATTCACCGTATGGGGAAGACCTACTGCAAACTGAAGTTCCACACGCAGTTGTCCAGATTTTATAGGGTGGAAATGTCCCTCGTCGCTGCCTTGGTCTGGAGTGAAATCAAAAGCCCACAACGTGTAACCTCCTGCATAATCGTCGTAGGAAATACCGTGACTGGTGTTGGTTCCTAACTGTCCTGTGGCTTCGTACAGTGACAAGTACGACCTCAAGTAATTCTTCGCGGTAAACTTGGGTTCGAAGGGTCTGGTACACAAAGTTTTGCCATCGCGACTGACTTCAATTTCGGATACATTGTAGTGCTTAAACTCGAAAGGATTTTTATTGTGGACACCGTTGAAGGCTGCATTGCTGACGATACCAATGAATAAACGTTTGGGTAACTGTCCTTGGAACAGATGATCTTCGATCTTAGAATGGAGTCCAGCGGCAATGGTGAACGTTTTGACTTCCACGCGTCGTATCGGATACTTGGCTGTTGTTCTACTCAAAGTGTGACTGATGTCATTTCCCACTTTAGGTAACACTTCCACACGACGCACGTATAACCTGGCTTCTTGGATGATGGTTTTGTATGTGTTGGCATGAGCCATCAAATGGAAAGCAGCACTGCTTCGATTCAGTCTCAAGCGAATATCTACTCCGTTCAGCAAATACTTCTCTTGAAACCACATGTCCAAATGCAAACGATCGCACAGTTCTAAACTACGTCCTCGCTGAATTTTCTTTTGACGCTCGTTAAAACCCACATTGTGAGGATTGGCAGTAGTGCCTTCGCCTGCTTCTGTGGCTATGGCTGTGTCGTTAAACTTATTATCATCTTCATGTTCATGATCAATATTATTATTTGCTGTATCAGGTTTCCATACCACGCAAGCATCTAAATGAGTGTTCTTGGCTTCTTTTCCGTACGTCAAGAGATTTTCGAGGTACGCTCGGTAAGGGTAAGTATCCATGCTACTGCTAACCAGTTTGTTATTCATGTACAAATCCACATCGCTGAACAAGGAATGCATGAAATTGTTGACGGGGGCTACTAGGGTATCGGCTGCCAGCGGGGTGTCGTTGTCCGTTCTACCCACTTTCACTTTCAAATACAAGTAACTGTTGTTCAGATCAATGTAATCTTCGGGTTGTCCTTTGATTTCAAACTCGATGGGAGCTGAATCCGTCAAAGAGGAGACGGGATGAAATTCGACCCATTGGGCTTCTTGCATGGTCGTCATTGTGGGTGGCATGGCAAAGAGATCTAGTTCCGACTTGGAACAGGCACAAGATTCTTGGTGCATCATTTTTTCTTTAGGTTTTTTCTCTTCACTTTTAATAATCAAAAATGTCTAAGTCTCGAGCGGTACTTTTTTTCTTCGTCTTTCTCACTTTAGAGGTACGGAGACTTTTGAAAGGGTGCCTTCGTCGACGCTTTCTACCTTGTCCTTGCTGTGTCGTCAGGGAAGCAGGAATGTCAGACTCGGTACCGTTCAGGGCATTTATAGGACTTTCTCGTCGACCCAAAATCTCTTTACCCGTTTGAAGCAAGGCATTTTTGCCTGCTCTCAAAAAGGCTTCTTTAGGGTTTTGTTTGTCAATGAGAACATTGTAAAGAAAATCTTTGCCGTGAGTCAATGCGGCATCTTTTAAGGTGTGCAATCCTCGTGTCACCATCGGTTTCAAAACAGGGACCACGGAACGAAAGGCTGATTTAAACATATCTCCTAAACCATGTCCTCGTTGTCGAGTGACTCCTTGGTACACAGGATACATCACTTTTTCAGTTGTTCGAGAATCGTTTTTGAAAATGGAGTTTCACTGTGACTTTCCCTTTGGTAAATGGAATATTTTGTCCTAGTTCTCCTTTTATAGTAATGTTGACACTGTCGAAATACGACTTACTGACAGGCAAATAATGAGGATTTACAAATTCACGGTGAACGTGATAGGTATTTCCACCTTCCTCGTCAGCGGTGACAGAGTCCACTTTGAAAGGAATGACACGCAGTAACGGTACAGAGGTGTGTCCTACCACGTTGTACTCCACCACATCGGAGTACACAAACATCAAGTTGAGGCCTTGGTTCAATTCTACAGGGGATCGAAAATATTTTGCAAAATCCGAGTTACTGGTTATGCCTGGTATTTCATTTTTCTTGGCCAACATCTTTAGGTCTCCACCTAAAATATCATACAATTCAGGACAAAAAGTAATGGCTATCATTTTCTTCTCTGAAAATGTCATCAGGAGTCGACGAGCCACTTTATGGTACTCAAAGGTAACACTTTCTTTCTCCAGGGCTTTACCAAACACAGCATTGAACCTGTTTTGAATCGTAGTCACTAAATGTTGACCACTAAAATAATAGCCTGCAGGAATGGTGATCACATAGTTTGGCCGATTAGTTTTGGGGTGCAGTGTGCTAGTGTGACCTCGTGCGTCTAAGGCTTTTTGCAATTTCTCGTCATACACTTCTACTGAAAAAGTGTTTTGATTTTCGACGATGTTTTTGATTTGTGTCGGGTGTATCATTTCTACTAAAGCTACTTCCCAATGAGCATCTTGATCTAAATGCATGGCTTGAGGTAATTTAGCTGTGTAACAGCACAACGTGTTGTTAGGAAACACCTTCATGGAACTGTCACTGGGTAACGTTAAGTAAAATTGGTTAATAGTGTGGTTCATATTTCCAATGTTCTTCTGTCCGAGGAGTCACTCGAGGTTAAAGGAGTGTCTAAAAGAGGATTGTGATTGGAAGGGTGACTGTCAGGAGAAGGACTAACGTTGGACGCAAGGCTCCCAATAGTGTTACTGTTGTTCCCGTTGTAAGAGTATTTCAGGGAAGGATTGGGAAGAAGATACCCGATGCAACTGCTGAGTAAAATAGTCCACAATTGTTTGTCTCCTTGTTGCAAACTCAAATTAGCAATGGCTGCACCGATAACACAATATACCGCAAAGATTTGACAGAAAAAAACGATTTGCGTTTTAGGGACACGTTCTCCACACCACACCCACAAGGGTTGCTTTTGTAAATCTTGCAGAGATGACGTGGGTGAAGGAGTAGTCACTGTGGTTGCTGAAGCTGTATTGAAGGGCATGATGGTCACTTCTTTTTATAGTCGATGACTTGGGCAGCGTCAATCCAAGAATCAAAACTAGGAGGATATCCTTTCCAACGTACTTTGACTTCTTTGACACGTCGTTTTCCTACTTTACGGGTTCTTCGTTCGAGAATGCTTTCAATGTCGTACACGTCGTCTTCTTTTTTGGTGACACGTTGTAACTCAGGCAAGTAAAACGTTCCTTTTAATACTTCTCCGTTCATGTCTTCCAATTTATAGACGGTAGGATGACGATCGCGCACTCGTCCAGTAACACGAAACAATTCGGTGGTCCAGTTAGGTAAGTAACCTTTGTCGAAAGTGCGTTTGGTTTTGCCAATGCGTACCCAATCTCCCCGGGTTAACACTTCTCCACCTTTCTTGGGGACAGCCCTCGTTCGGGACGTACCAAACAGACGCTCAAAAACAGTTACTTCGTTGTCAGGTGTCACCTCTTGTGGGGCGCATCCAATGCTTCTATGGTAAGATTGATTGTAGGCTTGGACTAAGTGCGGTAAGACGTCGATGTACTTGAGAGTGTGTTGAGGCGTAAAATATTTCCACATGCGTTCTTTCAAGGTACGTTGAAAACGTTCCACGATACTGGCTTTGGTTTCAGGATTTTCGGTGGTGAAAAAATGAATGTCACGTTTCTTTAATTCTCGTTGGAAAGCTTGGTTTAGAAATTCGGTGCCTTTGTCGGTTTGCCATCGAAGAGGGTGACGACCACTTTGTTTCAACACCAGTTGCAAAGCTCGTACTAACTCTCCGCTCGATTTGGATGTCAATGGTACGACCCAGGCAAATTTAGAAAAGACGTCGATGACACAAAACAAATATTTGTAGCCACGATTGTAGGTGGCTAAATGAGAGACATCGGCTAAATCGGCTTGCCATTGATGATCGATGCCTTCCACTTGAGTGCGACTTCTGTGAAATTTTCGTCGAATGGGCTTGTGTAAAGTGTACGTCGCTTGTTCTTGTAACCATCGTTGTACTGTAGGTAAACGGAGCTTTTTCAAGCGAGTTTTGGCAGCACGATACAATTTCTGAATGCCTCCGTAACCTGCAGGGTGAGCTGGATCGTAATAAATGCTGGCTAAGACCTTCTCCATGGTTTAGGTTAATAAGTGACCCACTCTTCGAGGATATTGCTTTGGGTGGGACGAAATGTGGGTGGTTTGGAAACGGTTTTACGTGTCCGATGTGCCACAGGAGTTGACGTCGAGGGTGCTGGTGATGGTGGTGGTGGTGGTGGTGGCGGAGGTAATGAGATAGCTTTGGTCTTCTTTTCTTTTCTCACCTCTGGTTTCCTTTCTTTCTTTTTCACTTCTGTTGAAGCAGGAGTAGCCATCATCTTTTTAACCCAAGTTTTGAGTTCTTCTCGTGGGGGTGTGGGAGAAGGGGTCAATAAGGAAGCGGCAATCTTACTCGGAATGGGAGTAGCAGTGGGTGTTTGAAAGAGATCATGGGGTTCTTTTTCTTCCTTGGGTAATGGTGGGGTGACGTCTGTTTTGGCTACTGTAGAGGGTAAAGGCGACGGATTATTCATTAGTGCCTTCAAATCGGACAGTGTGGGTAGAACTGTTTGTTCCACAGCTTTCCGATGAAAGAGTTGTAGTCGTTGCAGAAGTTGACCGTACTTTTGCGATTTTTCGGTTTCGGACAAATCGTGGCGATGCAGCAAGGATTGCAATTCGTGTTGTAATTGGGACATCTCGTTCAAATCAGGATTGGGTGGTAAATGGGGGGTACGTTGTTCTTGCCAACGATGGTATTCCATCCATCGTTTGTAAGGAACCAAAGTCAGTTTTCGTCCTTCCATGGGCTTCCAAAGGTTACGTCTGAGATCGTGGTGCTTCATGGATCCCTTTTATCTTCTGGAAGGATCATACATATTGCTACCCATACCTTGGGGCCATCCCTTGGTGCATCCCTGGGGACATCCCTTGTGTCATCCCTTGTAAAAAACCTGGTAATATGCTGGATAGGATACCGGATTTCGCTAATCCTCCCAACACAGGAAGAAGAAAAGGTAAAAATCCTCCGCGTTGCACCAACATTTTTTTCTTTTGACGGACGGGTATTTTCTTTTGGACCATTTGACGAAGAACGTGTCGATGTTTGGCTAAGCATTTTTTCTGGTGTGAAGACAAAGGTATCGTGCCTTTCAAGACATTCAAACAACATTCGCACACGGTATCGATGACATCTTTGGAAGCCGTTTTAATGATTTGTTTTCGCATGGGTGGAGAGGCTTTGGACAGGACAGACAACACGTCTCCGTGTTTGACCAAACGAGGAGGTAGTCCTTTCTTTTTCTTTCCTTTGTGAGGTGTAGAAAAATATTTTCTGCGAGGTGACATCTTTGCTTGTTCGTTCCACAATACCACTGACGTCCATGACTTGAAACACACCCTCTTTTATCTTTTTTTTTGTTGTGCCATCACTTGATTTATAAGTGGTATCACTTTTTCTGGAAAGAGATCATGGGGTAGGAAAAATCCTCCGCGTTGCACCAGCATCTTTTTCTTTTGACGGACGGATATTTTCTTTTGGGACTTTGGACGATGAACGTGTCGATGTTTGGCTAAACGTCCTTTCCTTTTCTTTCCTTTGTGGGGTGAAGAAGAATGTTTTCTGCGAGGTGACATCTTTGCTTGTTCGTTTCACAATATTACTAGTGTCAATGACTTGGTACACACTCTCTTTTATCTACTTTTTGGGGAACTACCGCTTCGTCAAAAAGGTAACAATGTCTTTCACAAAATTACCAAAGGATCCTCCTTTTTGGTGACTCTTCTTTTTCTTTAAAAGACTACGTCTTTGGAGGAAAGGACGTCGATGTTTGGTTTTTAAGCCTTTGGTACGATGACGAGATTGTCTTTTTCCAGCTCCTTTTTGGGCAGCAGAAAATCGAGGGTAGTGATGGTGTGCACGTTTTTGAGGAGTCATTCTTGAGTGTTCAGTAGTGGTACAGAAAAAAATACTGATTGACGTCGTGGTCTTCAAGTCATATTTTTATACTGGAATGCGTCGCCACTGATTATCTTTGCGTCGTATCAACTTCATGGCAGGTAACACACGTCGTGAAGGGGTTCGCAACGGACTCAATCGGGACAGTTCTTGTTTGGACAAATCTAGTAAACTCTTTAACATGCCAGATCTTTCTTGGACTTTCACTTTCGGGGCAGGTACTTTGTGAGCAGCTGCTACTGACGCTAATGTGGACGAGGGTGTCTCCGGTGGAGGAGACGTTTTGGGAGACGCAGATTTCCAATGTTTCATCAAATTAGGAAAAACGGGTGTCAAATTGGGTTTGGCTGGCATCACCCGCAACGGAGAAGTGACAGCCCCTGAGGCTACTGGCAACGTAGTCCCTGCCAAACGTCCTTGTAGATCTTTTCTTACAGGTCGTGGTTGACGAAGGTAAGGTTGTGTCCTGGCCGAAGTGCCTTTCTTGCGGGTGACCGCTTTTGTCTGTGGACTTTTCTTTTTCTGTGTTTTGGTCTTGGCACCCTTGTTCTTTTTCTTAGGGGTTTGTTTGACTTTTTTTGTTTTCTTCTTGGGGTGAACTTTGGGAGTATTGGGATCCCATTTTAAAAGGGAACGAATGATGACACCTCCTAGAGAACCACTACCTCCAGGTTTCAATATGATTTGCTTTTTGGTCTGAGTGTCAATGCGAGGATTGGCCAGTTGCGTCAAGGCTACTCTGTTTCTGTCAAAAAAGCGTTTGGTTTGATGTGGAATGTGAATGATGCCTTGCAGTATTTGACGTGCTGTCACCGTAAACCATCGTAAGACTTCTTTGAGACTGGCTTCTAAGACGTGAGCACGTCTTTGTGGATTTTTTTCGCGACTGATGCCGTACAAGGCACGAATCAATTTGATGGGAAGATGAGACTGAAGGGACGTCATGTTGACGATGTATGAGACCAGGTCAAAGTAACCCAAGGTTTTTATAGATTTTTTTAGTGCTTCATAGTGTTATGTCGACGAGGAGGACGTGTACACGACAGGTCCTCCGTCTTGACACCAGTCGTGAAACAAATCGGTACGAAATCGCAAATAATCAGGAGTAGTGGGTTTTAAATCCACGAGTAAATAGGCGTGTGGCATTTGAGTGGCATCATCGTACGCATGAGTTAGCCAAGGTGTTCCTAACTGTTTGGCTAAAACTTGCACTTGTGATTTATCTCGAGGACTTTTAAACAAGACCACGTAATGAGCATTAAGACTAATGGTACGATGGGCTTTACTTTGTTGAAATAAATTTTGTGTAATGTAAATGACACTGGCATTACGATGATGCCCTTTACGCGTAAACCATAGTTTAATTTCTTCTTCGTCTTCTCCTAACATGTCGTCAAAAATAACCCAATGAGTTTGACTAGGGTCAGACACGATCCCTTCGTCTTCTTTAGGAATGCCTGCTACAAACACAATGGAATCACCTTGACTTTCTTGCAAGAGGCTGTATGCCGATTGCCACTCTTTGTAACACCACACGATGCGTTGAGGTGGACGATCGATCAAATGATGTTTATGTTCGATCAAACGTTTGACAAATTCGGTTTTGCCTGAACCGCTCGGTCCAGCAATTAACATGTTAAAAGGATGACGAAGATACAAGGCTTTCCAACTAGCCTGATCTAAGTGTTCGTCAATGACTTTGAATGTGGAGGAGGAAGGAGTAGTAGAAAGAGTAGAGTGAGCCATAGTCGTGTAGTGGTATGACAGTATTGACACAAAAACAGACTAGACAAGAGGTTTTTATACTTTTTTCAAGACACGTTTATTTGAATGCATGTTTAAATTCGAACAACACGAAAGACAAAAATACATAAAAGCCAAATAGATAAATACAGGAATAAAAGACACAGGGAAACGATCAAAGTGGCATATAAACAAGTCACTGTACAACATTCTTTGTTGGGTAACAAACGTCTCCTAGAGGTAGTGTGTAATGTTCTTATAGTCTCCTCTACAGGGGGTATAGTCACATACGTGTCCTCTCGAAAGGGTCTTTGTGGGGAAATGTCCATGACAGTTCTGTCTTGAACAGAGGGATTGTCTTCGGTGACATATTCTTTCTCTTCTTCTGGTACTGTCACTAACACAGGTTTAAAAGTGACTTTTTTCACTCGACGATGAATTTTAGGAACACAGCGCTTGGGCATAATGGGATACTTCGTTTGTCCAAGTCTCAAAATCCCAACTTTTCCAGTGACGTACATCTGTCCAATGAGGGTGTAAATCACAAGCTACACACACATCTTCGTACACTGCTTCCGTACGTAAAAGTTGACGAATCTTTTTTTCTTGGAGAGGTCGAGACGTATCCAGATGAAAGCGTAAGGCTTTGAACAGAATAAGTCTCTCGTGGACATTTAAAGGAGTCACCATACTGTCTTATTTTTTTGATAGGTAGTGTTCGTAAAGTGTCCACAAGGAATCGACAGGTAAACGAAATCCTAGAAAGCAAGTCACTAAAACACACACGACACGTCGACCCCAATTCATAGGGTACAGTTCTTGCAATAAGTGTTCGTAATCTTTCACCGTGTGAATCTTCTCATTGATATCCTTCCACGGAATCTGTTGGATCACCAATGATAAAGGTTGTGGCATGGTCGTTCTCTTTTATGCTTCTTTTTTAGGTCGAAGACTATCAGTGTAGATTCAACCCAGAATTAAACACAGAATTAAATTTGCACAAAAAGCAAAAGTGATTAATATAACGTGTAATTTCGTCCCACTGCCATTCAGGGTAACGGTCAAGAAGGATCACAACATCTTCAGATGTAAACGTAGTAAATTGGTAACAGAGCAAAAAAATACCCTTAATCCAGAGAAATCTAATACGTTGGTTAATTTTTGTCACTTGCCTCTTGTGAATTTCACGACACAAATGTTCTACAGTCACCCATTGAGATTTTTCTTTAGCAAGACCTTGCCAAACGTCCTTGTAGATCTTCTCTTGCAATTCGTATGGTAATCCTTGAATATTATGTTTTAGAGAGGGCTTATATACTGGTCTAGGTGTGTTACACGACATGGAGTAGTAGTGTCACTTCCAATCACTAGGTCCTACTAAAGGTAGGTATTGACAATTCGAAGACCATCGAGCATGTTCCAAGTAAGCGGAATCTTTCTGTTCCCACTCGTAAATGGATACACCACAACTGAAACACTTGACTTTATCTCCTTCGCCCAAGTAGAAAAATCCAGCTCTGGCTAATTCTTCAGGAGTTGGTCCAGGCAGATATTTTGGCCATTTATCTCTGAAGGTTTGGAATCGACTTTTAAAGTGACAGTATTCAGGCAAACTCGTCGGGAACGAATATTCGACTCTCCTCACTTCTGTTCGATGCAGGTACGGTGAAATTCCTAGGAGTCCACGATAACGTGTGGCACCGCTTTCGCATCCCTCAGGTTTGACACGCACAGCATCACTTTCCACGGTAGATATAGGGGTAGTAGTCATAGCAACGTTCCCACGATATCCAGCTGAATCGCTAACGTCACAGCGTCTGGCATCACTACAATCGTAAGGTTCACCATCGCACTCTGTAACGCAATTACAGTGCATACCGCAAGGACACTTACAGTTTCCTTCCGGACAACTTCCGTTGCAATGCATGGGTCTTATCCATCCAGTACTTTTCACACTCTGGAAAGGTACATTTGTTTTACAATCCCCAAACTTGAATGATGTCTGTTTAAATGGATTCATCTTCTTTTCGCTTGGCTGTGTTAGTCACAATGAACTATTGGTCTTGGACAATGTCCCTTTTTATATGCTGCCCAATTTCGACGTGACCGTACGGGAGAGTGAAGTGATTGGGAAGTCGTACTCTTTTTTGGTACACGATTTGATAGACTTTTTCCAAAGGTCGGCTAACGATTTGGTGTGTAGGTAAACGGACAATCTTGTGCGGTTCGTGGGTAGTCACTTGAAACGTTTCATCCTGTCCCGACTGTAAGGCTTCTTGTAGCACGTTAAAGTTCACCACTCGACTGGTGCGATAATTGAGAGTCAATCCTTTCACTTTACATTCGGTGTGCATTTCTCCTTGTGGGTCTCGGTATTCGTAACCGTAATTTTTGGGACCGCCACTTGCAAAACATAGAATCTTGTCGTTGGGATGTTCATCGGTCCAGGCTCCTAAACGGTCTCCTTCGATGACAGGGTTACACTGGTTCGGTCGGTGAATGTAGATGCAACTGTCCGTGTCAAAATACAACACACGATCTCCTAACAGTTCTAACACTTCGTACAATTTTAAACGAGCGTGGGCTGTCACGTAAGCCGCAATGATGACATTTCCAAATTTGTCGGCTTCTACAAAGTCTAGTTCTTCTTCGTAATTGACTAAGATCAAGTCCTCACGAATGACGTCCACGTGTTTCATGACTTTGGTTGGGTCGTGAATCATCTGGAAGTAGCGAGACGGCTCGGACAAATACTCCGTCTTGGGTAAAGAGGGTCGTTGTGCCATTTTACCCCACAAGCAATTGAGCATCACTTTGGCAAACGACCGCCTTCCTTCGTTTTTCTCGATGTGGTCTAAAGTGATACCTTCCTGCTCCCTATATTTTTCTTTGAATATCTTTTGGTCTTCGGGAGTGTGACACCAGGAAGGATAGCCACTAGCTTCTTGTTTTAGTTTTAAAAAAGCATCCACGTAGTCTGCAAAAATACCTTTCTGTGTCTCGTCGCCCTTGCGGTATTGTTGTGTTTTGGGAAAGTGATAAATTTCGTACACTTCTAACAGTTGGTATCCCAGGTCCAGAGCTTTAAACAATTCCACGCTCACCCACGTTCCTGTCAAGGCGCGTTCTTCCAGGCTGTGCTGACAAGGTTGGTCTTGGTTGCACATTTCGGCACATGTGCGACACAAAGGAAACATCAGTTTTCCTTGGCAATGGTGAGGTAAAACGGGATGGTACAAGTCTGTGGGAGGTAAGACTTTACACTTGATCAATCCTTCGTACTGACGAATGTGGTCCAAGTCAATGTGTTCTGTCATCAATTCTGGATGCCCTACGGGAAAGTGACAATATTTGCACACGTAAGGATACAGCGAACACACGTCCAAGTATTTGATTTCTTCTCCCTTCTCTTCGTCCGCTTGGTACAGCAAACAAGTGGCATTCGTTCGTCCTCCGTACAAACTATCCCGGGGGTTCAATGGGTCCACCCACTTGTAACTTTCTACGATGCGTTTAAACTCGGGATCGGTTTTCAAACGCTGATCGTACTCGTGTTCCCACATTTCCACTACCTGGTATCCTTGTTGTTCTAACTTCAAACGTCGCTGACACGTGGTCTGGTACAAATCTTCCATGGTTCGTTGTAAAAACTGATTTTTGGTGTTACGCTGAGGGTAGCATAGGGGACATCCGTGAAATAAACATCCGTTAAACTCGTACACGATCTGAGGGTTTTCTAAGTCCCAACCATCTACCGAATACGTTCCGATGGTCTTTTCGCCTCCTCCGTTGCGAGCGTGTTGGATCCATTTGTCTTCCTTGTCGCACAAGTAATGGAGCCAGCGTAGGGCTTTAACCGAGTATTGACGTTTGACAAAATTTGTCGTTTGAGGACTGATGACCGCTAGAGTATTTTCGGGCATAAAGCGTTTTCGGTACACTAAGGAACATGCTTTGGCAATGGTACAAGCTTCTTTCAAAGGATCGATCCCTCCGTACTCCATGAACAGTTCTCGAAATTTTCCACAACAGCGTCGTAAAATGTCCACGTCAGATCGACAATACTTTAACATTTCTTCTTGAAAGTTAAAGGGGTCCGAGGCGTGAGTCTGGTACCAAGCATGGAAAGCTTCTCGTTGTTCGGTGCGCATGTTGTCGGGGTCGTAGTCGTCAACCTCAGGCAAATGGGGTAGAATGGCATGTTGATTGGCTTCGGTATTAAAAAAGTGTGGAAAATAACCTTTGGCCATTTCTGTCATTCCAAACGTTTTAGGCATGCGACTTAATGGCATGGCCAAGTAACACATCGAATCTTTAAACTGTACTTGTCCTACTTGCATAGAAATGATTTTGGCTCCGTTCAAAGTCACTTGAGGCCGTTCGGTACTTTGTTCCGCATAGTATCTAAGCAGAAATTGCCCATCGTATCCCGAGAAATTGTGAGCCATGACTGTGGCATGGCAATGACACTCGCCGTAACGTTCGATGTCTTCTGGACTCCACGTTTCGTCGATGGGGTTTAGGATCCATTGGGCAAAATCGGCTAGCGTATTTGACCCTCGAAAGATTTTTTCACGTCCTCCAGGAATCTTGCTGCAGTGAGGGCAATGACTAAAGATAGGTTCTTAGATGCACTGCTCGCACGCACGGTGAGCCACGCAGAAATTAGGAATGTGAATACCAGTTTCTTGCATGCATTCGAAATCAAAAAAGATAAAATTCCCTTTCTTCTGGGTATCTTCTGGTCGGGGTTGATATTTTTGAATGAAGCATTCGTGCTCCAAGTCCACAATTAGGCGACAAATGTGACATCGTTTCTTCCCTCGACAAACGTGTAACTTAACACTATTGGTACGTATGCCTTGTCCACAAGTAGGACACAATCTCAGAAGCTGACAAGTACTTTTCTGCTGTGAACCTTGCATCTTCAAATGTTGTTGGTAACAGGTAAGACTGACAAAAGTGCGCTGACACACAGGGCAATGCACTCGTACTTGTCCTTGGTCCAGACAAGGTTGAGAGGCCAAACATCCCTCACATTTCGATCCACAATGCTTGTGTTGTTCTCGATTGTTATAACCATAGTCACATTTTTCACAGTAGTAACTGAATTTCAGAAATCCAGTGATACTGGTAATGGTATCAAAATGACCATCGTGATGATAGACGTGAATGTATTTTCCGTCTTTGAAATCGTGGCCTCGAAACAAAAGAGGACCACGCACTTCTTGAGGATGTACTTTCAAAGTGTAACGTGGAGCCAAGACGTCTTGCAACTTTTGCATTTCTGGAATACCGCAAGGGGTATCTTTGGATATCCCCGCTTGCTGTAACAGGAGTTCTGCTTCACTTCGTTGTTTGGCTCGGTCCGATTGTCGAATAGTTTCCCAAGCTCTTTTCCATTCTATCGTCTCGTTCTTGTTGACATACATTTGTCCCACGACGATGGCACGGGCTAAACACATCTGGTCTTGAGGATTGTTAATTCGGACGAGGCTTCGCTTCATGTTACGAAGGCTGTCCACCAATAACACTTTTTTGCGTCCGGTCCCCTCAGGAAGAGACACGTGGGTCATGAACAGTGTGGCTTTTCCATCGGTGATGTGAAACTTGTCGTTGGATTGTTGCACATGTTGAATTTTGTCAATGACTTTGGAAGGTGTTAATTCTGATGGGCTAGTAAACTCTATCCAAACGGGAGACTTTAAATTATCGTGATGAATAGAAAGTCTCAAGCGATCGTCTTCTTTGGCTTGACATTGCTGTTTCAATGCAGTTAACACAGAATCCCACACCTCGGTAATGAACCCTTCTGTATTCTCCAAAGGTACATTGGCCTTGAAATCTTTAAACTTTACGGCATACGTGTAAGCCGTTGTTCTAAATTTTCGAGAGGAACGCTTTTCCGTCTCTCGAATGTGATAGTAATTTTCAGGGTTTACTAAGGGTGGTGCACTTTGCTTGGACGTCGATTGCTTAGGCGTAGATTCGGGCTCACTCATGTCATCTTCAAAATCACTGGTATGAATTTGAGCCAAGACTTCAGCTACTGTGCTAGGCGATACATTACGTTTCTGTCTCTTACTATCTTTTGCTTTCTCCACAACATGATGTGGTCTTTTCATCTTGTCTGCAAAAAGTCAAATGACTACCTTTTAAAGGCCATAACCCCTATATATTCATGTCCGATCCGTGCATATATAAAGGGTTAGTGTCTAACGGTTCAGTATTCATTTCACTCTCACATTGACCAGAACGATGAAAGAACCTACAGAAGTGGAACTTCTCATTAGAGCTTTACGTGGGGTCATACGAAAGTTTTCGTCAGACCAGCCGACGGCCTACTCTTCCTCCTATCGAGATAAAAGTCAAGATACTTGCTATATCTGTAAGAAGAAAGGACATTGGGCTACAGAATGTTCAGATCGTGACAAAAATAAAAAAGGTACCAATAAAGACAAAAGTCAAGATACCTGTTATTATTGTAAAGAGAAAGGACATTGGTCTCCAAACTGTCCTAAGAAACAACAGGAGCAGGAGGAGGAGGAGGAGGAGGAGGAGGCGGAGGAAGAGGAGGAGGAGGAGGAAAGAAATTCTGAACAGGAGGAGAAAGAGGTACCCTCCTCCAAGGAAGAACCCCGTCACGTTCACAAAAACAAGAAAAGAAGACGAAACGAAAGTGAAGAGGAAGAAGAAAAAGAAAAACGTGTGACAGTAAAGAAAATGAAAAAACAGAAAGAGTGAAACAGAAGAAACCTATGAACTTTTTAAACATGGTATTGTGTTATGTTATGTTGTGATATTAAATTGTAACGTTTGTACTAGAATACACCAGAGAGAAAAAACGTAAGTGTCTCTTGGTTTTGATTTGATAGAATAAGAACCTACACTCACACATTCCTTCACTCACACGTACATCATGGATTTTAAAAAATATATAAAAGGACTTTTGAGTTTTCATTGAAATAGGCAATTGACATAGTATTTCTTTTCGAAAGAATTGGAGTGGCCCTGAAAAGGACCGTTAGTGTTTTGATTGTTTAAAACAAAACAAACTCAGAAACGGGACGAAATCCTCTTGAGCTGTCTTAAGCCTTTGCCACGGCCAAGGCCTACTTCGGGACTGGTGGTTCCTGTCAATGATTTGGTAGAAATCACTAACGGTGGTAAGGTAGACGTAGTCACAGAGAGATCGGGTTGTTTCGCTCGAGAAGGTCTTTTTCTCTTCGGTCGTGATAAAGAAGTCTGATACATTTGTTTCAGACTCCTTAACTCAGCTAAAATATCTAAAAGTACCGTCGTGACCGTTTGATTTTCACTATTTTCTTTCTGTCCTTGGTCTTCATTCTTCTCTGTTGCTGTTGCTGCTGCTGCTACTGTTTCTTCCTGGTGTTTCCTTCTTGCTTCTTCTTCCTGCTGTTGCATAAGAAAAGCTTGTTCTTCTACTTTCTGTTGTTGTAAAAATCGCTCCAATTCTTCTTTTTGTCTCTGCTTAAAATCATCGACGTGTCCATAAGAAGATACAGAAGGCAACGAAGGTTCCGGAATAAATTCTTGCGATGTTAAAAAATCCACAATATCCCAGTTAAAATCAACTTCTTCTGGATGTAGATTTGTCATGACTTTAGTAGTCACTGTTGGCCCATGACTTGCTGTCTCTACTCCTGACTCACTCCAATTCATCGTCTTCTTACTGTCCGCCATGATTGACAACTCTGTCTCATCGATTGACTGCGCACAGACGCTAGTACCTCTATATAGAAAAGGTGACGTCACAGACCGCTCTCTTCCGATTGGATGGCTGTGCCTGACTTTTGTAACGCGTGTTTGGATTGGTCGATACACTCAATCCGTTTCGATCCGCTCTTCCCCTATAAATAACCGCAGTTCACGGCATTCGCTTCACCTGTTCTCATCACAAGATGTGGACTAACGTTGAATCGTCAACCCTTGTGTCTAGCATGCTGTTTAGGACTGACATACCCATGTATGTCAGATCATCATGGAGTGTCATTCATAGGACGGAGACAGCCTATTGGAAGAGAAGAGTCTATGTGGAAAGACAAGGTTGCTTGAAGAGAGTTCTCTTCTATGGACCCACAGTAAGGAGAAGTTTAAGGAAGAGAAGAAGATCTGTGAGATGTCCTCTGTGTTAACAAGACAACGTTAACATTACACATAACGGTCCTTTTCAGGGCCACTCATAGGTCTCGAAAAGATAGTAGCTTTCTTTGCCGCCCTTTTTTTCCCTTGTCCCTATATAGACCCACCCTGTTCCATTTCCCTTGACGCTATAGAGGCCCACCCTGTTCCATTTCCCTTGACTCTCTATAGGCCCACCCTGTTCCATTTCCCTTGACCCTATAGTGCCCCAAGCTGTTTTGACCCTATAGTGCCCCAAGCTGTTTTTGACTGGATTTTCCCTTGACCCTATAAATCTTGACCCTATAGTGCCCCAAGCTGTTTTTGACTGGGTTTTCCATAGACCCTATAGTGCCCCCTATTACTACTTATATATATATATGTGTGTGTGTGTGTGTGTGTGTGTGTGTGTGAAAGACTTCTCATATAATAGTTTTACTTAACATTTACATTATTTCACATGTTAGGATCATTTTTGTATCATTTTTCAGAAAATTAATTTAATCCAAGTCAATAGAATTATCTATTTTTCATTTAAAAATAAAGAATTTCGCAAATAGTTTTATATATGTTGAACTGAGTTTAATGAATATAAAATTGTAAACCATTTATCCATCAATCACCGAAGAATAACGATTCATTTATGGATGCGGGTGGCAAATCATTGCTAAGTTGGCTAACAACAACAACAGATGTTAAGCAATCAAATATCAATGGTTCATTTACATGGCACTTGGCATCACAACAAGGCGTTTCAGCTCCACGTCATGTATTTATTGTGTTGCAGGATATGACGAGTGAATTCACAATTGCACAGTCATATGATATTTGATCAATTAGGAGTTATTGATGTCTCGTTGAGAATAAATGGCCAGCAGGAACCATCCGAAGACATACAACTTAATTACGGTCAAAACCATATTGCGCGCGTGTACCATCGTATGCTGTCATATATGGGCCGTGATCAAAATGTTGATACTGGTTTGCAAATATGGCAATATGATTTTAAGAACTTGTATCCGATCTACTACTTTTCGCTGGAACATCTTGATTTAACAAGGCAATCCGTCGTTGATATACACTTCAGAGCTAATGTCCTTCGTGGCGCTATTGCTAATTATAGAGCGGTTGCTGTCATTCTCAGTGATAAATCAATCAATGCTACTTGAAGGTGTTGGCGGACGAATGAGACTTATTGATGCACCAGTGGAAAATCTTTGATTGAAAAATCCTTGTTGAAATCGTAAACGATTTTCGCAATTAGATCAATTGAAAGCATAAATGTGTTTTACAGTAAAATGCCATATAGTGTTGTTAGTGTCAAGCTGACTGATGGTCAAGTCAAGAAATTAAAATCAAAATCCGCTAAAGAAGGTGGAACCACAATAACGTTGAAACCAACGCAGATGTCCGGCGGTACACATAAAATATCATTGACGGATCGTCAAATAAAACATTTCAATGATGCGCTAAAGAATAAGCGAGGGGTTCAAATTGTATTTTCAAAGGCTGCAGTCGCCAACATGATAAAATCAGGTGGTATATTTCCATTGTTAGCTGCAATACCAGCATTGAATATAGCGGTGGCGAAAGCGGCTGCGTTGGGGGCCGTTGGTACCGCGGCAGGGATGGCACTAAAAAAGGCAACTGGACAGGGTTATAAAAAAAACGAAAGGTTCTAAGACTACCAGGAACCCCGTATTCATGGTACAGCGGGAGCGGCTTAAGAATACCAGGAACGGTTTATTAGTTGAAAACCCAATTATCCCCATGTCCAATTTTGATTTAATTGATGCTGTTAAAAAACAAGCGATAAAAAACTAAAGAGGGTTTTTTATGAGAGATCAATTACCAAGAAAACCAAATAACGTTGAAACCGGTATCATCAATCTTGATAACTCCAACGGTGAGGGAACTCACTGGGTTGCATACACGATTGATCCACGTGGGATTGTTTATTTTGATTTATATGGGTTAGCCCCACCAAAAGAGTTTATGCGGTATATATCAAATCGCTCAATTCCGATTTTTTATTCCACGCTACCAACACAAAAATTAAATGATCCACCAATATGCGGCCGTGAAGTATTAAATGTCCTCGCGGAGATTTCATCGTCACGGAAACCACCACATGTGGTTGTAAACGAATATACCAGTGGGAGGTTTTTAGAAAATCAATAAATTGAAAATACAAATTGCGCTAACAATAATGATTGATATTTGGGGACGTTCTTTTTCAATGTGGAAACCAACAGCGGAAACATCTGCGGATTCTATCAAGGATGTAAAAAAAAAATAATTGAAGATGAAATCGCTGAGACGTTGAATTTAGCAAGTGTTGACCCCGGGGAAATAGTTGTATTTCAAGATCGCCAGGGCAAATTGAAAACCAGAAATGTGTCATTGGATGACATTTTAACACGACAACGCGATGTTGCTGAAAACACAATAGTGTTGTATTCCAGTGATGGAAAACTCAAACCGGGTGCACTTATATCTACGATCACAAATACACTTGCCAACTACGATAAAGAATTTGACGAACATGTGAAAAATTATAACCAATTTCGCAAAAATGTCATTCATAAGTTCTTTGGGTCTCCAATGGTAGTTACGCCACCCCTTGCGGATAATAATTCGTTTATTGATGATCAAAAGGTCATTAATGACCTCACTGATAATTTTTTTTACAACAACGACATCCGAAAACGTGTCAACTATATATTCGAAAATAATCAAAAAACTTAATGAAATCGCTGATATTAAAAAATATATCGAGGATAGTAAAACAACAGTTTGTGAAGTGTCGTTTAGTAGGGGTGGGATTCTTCCTATAGACTTTACAGAATTATGAGGAAGTTCCCCTGGTCCGCTTTCAGAATGTTTACTTCTGGACAATATATTATATATGGCTACGAGCCCCCAGTCAGCAATGCCGACAGTTAAATTAAAAGAAATACAAAGATGAAATTTAACAACAATTTAATAAATGAAAATTTTAAAGATATTAATCAGTCAATGTCACTCTTGACCCAATGATCCCTAGATCATCATTTGATTTCAGTGTGAGGAATATTTTCCCTTCTTGAGTGTTACTCATCTAAATAAGTCTCCTTTCGTCTTTCTCTCCTTCCGATTCCTCTACTTCCGTTTCCTCTTCTATCTCTACTTCCGTTTCCTCTTCTATCTCTACTTCCGTTTCCTCTTCGACGGTATCTCTTGAGGTCACCCGAAATTCACTCGGTATCTCTCAAATTCACTCGGAATTCTTTCCACGTCATCCGGAATTCTCTCAACGTCACCCGAAATTTCCCCGGAATTCTCTTCAACGTCACCCGAAATTCTCTCAACGTCACCCGAAAGCTTCCTTTGAAGCTATCTTAAGATTTAAGCTATCTTAAGATTTCCTTGATTTCCAAAATCTGAGTCTGCCACCAATTTTCATCTGGCCGTACGGAGTTCTATCTCTTCTCAATTCTTATTGGAGCGAACTGACTAATTCCTACTAAACATTGGGTTTTATCTAAAATTTTCGAATAAAGTCCCACCCACATCGCATTTCGATTGGAGGGTGATCGACTCTGGTCAGTCGTTCGACTGTCAATCATACGAATGTCTGTCTGTGTGCCTATCAATTGTTACAGTCTTCTTATTTAGCGCTGTCCTGTCCTTTGATGTGGTTACGTCACCCGTCCGCGATGGACACAGTCTCCTCTCCCCTCGAGAGCTAACAAAGACCATCTTACGTAAGGGGATTAGCTAACTTTTAGAACAATTGGAAACATCACAGCTGGGTCAGGCAGACCTACAATTTATACATGTACAAGGCCAGTCAGAATCACAAGTTATAATAACTTATACCTACATACAAGGGGTTGGGGTAAAATCGTCACATCCCCCCCACGCTTGAGAATAAAATCAGGATTTTATTCCCTCAAAATACTACAAATGCAAAAGTGTTACAACAATATAAAGAACAACATCAGCAAAATCAACTAGATGCTAAACTGAGTATGAACATGGAAATTTAACCAGAATGATCTGTATCATTCCAGCGCTTCTACTCATGAAATCTGCGCCTACGTTTTCAGATCCTTTCACGTATCTGATCTGCATCTGGTACTGCTGTAAAACAGCGACCATCGCATCAATCGACCATTGGACAACTTTGCCTGCGCCAAATAGGCGAGTGGTTGGTGGTCGGTCTCCAATATGAACTTGCGTCCATATAGGTATCGCTCGAACCGTGATATGCCGAACACGATTCCGAGGCATTCCCTCTCCGATACGGAGTAGTTCTTCTCGGCAGCCGACAACTTCCGACTGCCGTATGCGACAGGGAAAAGCGTTTTGTTATGCTCCTGTAGCAGTACTGCTCCCAGTCCTGTGTCGCATGCATCGGTGCGAAGAACGAATTCCTTATCCAAATCCGGTAGACGAACAACGGCGTCGGATGTAAGTCTAGCCTTCAGTGTTTGGAAAGCGTGCTAACACGCATCTGTCCAAATAATCTTACTCGGGGTCCGTTTCTTGGTTAGGTCGGACAACGGCCCCGCAATCGCGCTGAAATTAGCGACATACCTCCGATAGTATCCCGCCAATCCCAGAAATGACCTCACCTCCGTTTTCGTGGTGGGGCGTGCGGCGTTTCCCAGTTGCTCCACCTTCGAATTCTCTGGAGACAGCGTGCCTTGGCTCAGGGTATGTCCTAAATAGTCCAATGTCCTGAAACCAAGGTGACATTTGGAAGGTCGGGCGGTCAAGCCCTCCTGACGTAGCCGCTCCAGAACGTCAGCTAACAGAGTGAGGTGTTCACCCCATGTCTCTGTAGCTAACAAGAGGTCATCCATGAAGTTGTGGACACCCCTATCGCGCAAGGGCTCCAACAACTTCCGCATCATCCTGGTAAAGATGCTGGGCGCGTTTTGTACCCCGAACGGCATAACCAGCCATTGGTATGTCCCGTCGGGAGTAGCAAAAGCAAGCTTCGGTCTGTCTTCTTTCCTTACCGGAATTAGCCAATACCCCTTGGACAAATCGAGCTTGGAAAAATATTTCGCTTTTGAGACCGAAGCGAAGATATGTTCCGGGTCAGGTAACATTTCGACTTGAAATTCTGTCACCTGATTCAGCTTCCGGTAGTCGACGCAAAACCGATGGGTGCCGTCCTTCTTCTGCACTAGGACTACTGGTGAGCTGTACAGAGAGTCGGCAGGTTCGATTACTCCCAGAGCAATCATTTGCTCAATTTCCTCCCTTACAACTTGTCGTTTCGCATGGGGCAAGGTTTAGGGTTTCCGCTGCACTGGTCGGTCGTCCACCATCTTTAACCCGAACTCGACAAGCGCCGTCCTCCCGGGTTTTTCTGTTAACACGTCGGAATACCCGGCCAGCAAGGTCTCTATCTCGTCCCGCTGGCCTTCAGTTAACATGGGGTCACACTCCACGTCCGACGGAGTCTCGACCCTCGTTAATGGACAGTTTGAGACAGTGTTGGCACCTTCCGTATCGCCTTCGGCATCCTCGGTGACTATCGTGGCGACAACAAAATCGCTTACGGTCTCCCTTTCCCGGTACCTCTTGAGCAAATTCGCATGGTACAATTTCTCTTTCGTCGGTAGCCGTATCCAGTAGTTTTGACCTCCGACCTTCTCGGTGACGACGTATGGACCCCTCCAGGAAACTTGCAACTTGTTGTGTTCCTGGGGCAACAACAACAACACCTTATCCCTTACCTCAAACTGACGTGGTTTTGCGCGCTTATTGTAATTTTTCGCCTGCTGCGCCTTAGCTCGTTTGTTATTATCTTGCGCGAGAGAACAAACCTCTTCCAGTTTGTTGCGCAAGTCCGCGACGTACTGGTAGGTAGTGCGTACTTCCTCTACAGCGTGGTCGTCAGTCCACAGCTGTCTCAGTACGGCGATTGGGCCGCGTACGGTCCTCCCGTACAGGAGTTCAAAGGGAGAGAACCCCAAACTCACTTGTGGTACTTCCCGGTATGCGAAAAGCATGGCTGGAATATACCGGTCCCAATCCTTGGGGCGGCCTTCGCACAATTTCTTGAGCGTGTGCTTTAGAGTCCCATTAAACCGTTCGACCAATCCGTTACATTGGGGGTGATACGGTGTAGTCGTGAGGTGCTTAATTGACATGAGACGATTCACCTCCGCCATCACACGACTCATGAATTGTGTTCCTTGATCGGTCAAGATCTCGTCGGGCACTCCGACTCTTGACCAGATCACAAACAGAGCTTCCGCGACGGTTTCCGTGTCAATGTTACGCAATGCTACGGCCTCCGGATAGCGTGTAGAATAATCGACGACCGTTAAAATATACCGATTTCCGTGCGCAGACGCGGGTTTTATCGGTCCAATTAAATCCATGGCGACCCGTCTAAATGGTTCATCGATAAGGGGCGTACTCCCCAAGGGAATAGGTCCATGATCCGTTTTCGGTGCCATTCTCTGGCATTTGTCACAGGAGAGACAGAACCGTTTTACGTCTCCCTGGACCCCTGGCCAGTAAAACTCTTTTACAAGACGGTCACGTGTCTTAGCGATTCCCATGTGTCCACCCATGAGACTTTCGTGTACAAGCTTCAGCACTTCACAACGCTTTTCCTTTGGCACGACGACTTGCTTAAAGTGTTCGTCGTGTTTCCTGGCGTGGCGATACAAGATTCCCTTCTTGTAGACAAACTTCACCGCGCCGTTTGGAATTTCCCTTTCCGTTCCTGCTTCTGCGTGTTTATGCAACTGCGCCAGAGTTGCGTCTTCCTGTTGCAGCTTCCTCAACTCAGCTGGAAGAACATTACTAACCGGTGTCGATGTAACTTGGATCGGCTTCGGTTTAGGCTGTCGACTCATGGCCCTGGTCTCAACAGCACTCACTGGCATAGGTGTACAGGTTTCGGGGTTCGGCTGGGGTAACACATAACGGCATCCCAATATGACGTCATGTGATAGACCCTCCAAGCAAGCAGCTGCAATTTTCCCCTTCACGTATGGTGAATCGAGGTCAATGACAGCTACTGGTAATGAGTCACGCGCGCAGTTCGCGTACTGAACTTCTATTACTTCCCCTGTATAGTCCTCCGGCTTGACATACTTCTTGTTGACAAGCGCGGGGACGCTGCACCCAGTGTCATACAAGATGGTGGCACCTTCACCATTGACAGTTGGGGCCGCAAGGTTGGCTGGGTTGCGACTTGCTTCCGGCACGCACTCTTTCCTAGCAACGACATTCACCTGGGTCTGCCTGCCCTTCGGACAGTCCCTGGCAAAATGCCTCAGGCGCTTGCAGTTAAAACACGTCCCTCGCCGACTTGCAAGTCCTGGTTTCGTGTGTGAGGCCTGTCCAGGTCGATAGGTGGCATCCCTACCTGTAGGTGCCCCTCCGACCTTCCCGTCGCCCTGACGGTTGCGGACAGCCGGCTCTACCTCCCCCATACGACGCGACTCAGAGGGTCGGGGTCAATCCGCGACCCGGAACCTCCACTCTTCGAGTGCGCCTGCTCGTATCGCTCCGCCATGTTAGCGATCTCTTCGAGCGTCCGGTGTTCTCTTTCGGCTAAGAAGACTGTCAATTCGCGACGGTAAGTACCCAGGACATGTTCCTTGAGTATTACCTCGCGTAGCCCGTCGTACGTGAGTTCGACTTCAGCCATTTTCATCCACTTCTCAAATAAACCTCGAACACGGTTGTGGAATTGAGAGTGGGTCTCGGTTACCTTTTTCGCAGAGTCCCGAAAATGTTTCCGGTAAGTCTCGGCGGTCAGCCGATAATGGCAGAGAAGGGCCTTCTTGAGGGCATTGTAGTCATCAGCCTCTTCTGCAGCTAAGCCGTGATAGACTTCCCGAGCTGCACCTTGCAAAAAGGCTGAGACATTAATGGCCCAGTGCTGTTCAGGGACCTGATGAGCGTGTGCGAGTTTCTCGAACTGCAGGAGAAAATCGTCAATAGCCTCCTCCCTGTCATTGAAGCGTGGCATGTTGATCTGGACCATCCGGTGGTCGATGAATGGTCGGCTGGTCGTTCCAGAGCTTGTACTGGCGTCGTCCCGTCCGTTGGTCCTAGCTTCAACTCTCACCTTTTCCATCTCCAGAGTGTGGGCGAGTCTGGCTAGCTCTTGGTCTGCAGCTATCTTGGCTAGCTCCTGTTCCGCTGTTATCTTGGCTAACTCCAGTTGTCTTTGTGTTTCTCTGTCTGCTGCTATCTTGGCTAGCTCCAGCTCTCTTTCCGCTGCTTTCTTGGCTAGCTCCAGCTCTCTGTCCGCTGCTATCTTGGCTAGCTCCCGCTCTTTGTCCGCTGCTTTTTCGGCCTTCCATTCCTTGATCCTTTCTTCTTTAAAGGCCGCCAGGCGATCTCCCTCATATCCGAGCTCTTCAGACCCCATAGCTTGATATTCCTTTATCATTTGCCTTTCGGTGGCCATTATAACTAATGTAAAGTGATACCTTGTCTCAATATTCTAACAAGACACAGCTACTTGTAATACAAGTTTAAATACTTACCTGTCGATAGCAACTACTTTCGTTCAGGTAAGATATTTGTTCGACATCTGCTTCACCAGTACTGCTAGTAATGGAAGGTCTACAAAGCATGCACATATGACAATAAAATGCAAGATGAGAAAATCATAAAACGAATACAAAGAATGGAAAATATCTCACACTGTTCCCTAATACTCCTACAAATAACGTTAGGTCCTAAAATAATATATGTCTAATTCATATCCCGGACGAAGCGCCCACTGTGGAGGTATCGTTTAGTAGGGGTGGGGTTCTTCCTATAGACTTTACAGAATTATGAGGAAGTTCCCCCGGAATTCTCTCAACGTCACCCGAAATTTCCCCGGAATTCTCTTCAACGTCACCCGAAATTCTCTCAACGTCACCCGAAAGCTTCCTTTGAAGCTATCTTAAGATTTAAGCTATCTTAAGATTTCCTTGATTTCCAAAATCTGAGTCTGCCACCAATTTTCGTCTGGCCGTACGGAGTTCTATCTCTTCTCAATTCTTATTGGAGCGAACTGACTAATTCCTACTAAACATTGGGTTTTATCTAAAATTTTCGAATAAAGTCCCACCCACATCGCATTTCGATTGGAGGGTGATCGACTCTGGTCAGTCGTTCGACTGTCAATCATACAAATGTCTGTCTGTGTGCCTATCAATTGTTACAGTCTTCTTATTTAGCGCTGTCCTGTCCTTTGATGTGGTTACGTCACCCGTCCGCGATGGACACAGTCTCATCTCCCCTCGAGAGCTAACAAAGACCATCTTACGTAAGGGGATTAGCTAACTTTTAGAACAATTGGAAACATCACAGCTGGGTCAGGCAGACCTACAATTTATACATGTACAAGGCCAGTCAGAATCACAAGTTATAATAACTTATACCTACATACAAGGGGTTGGGGTAAAATCGTCACACAGTTGATGCCGTCAAAGATGATTTTCCTAAAATGATCGAACGACTCGACAAGATAAAAATTCCACACTCCGCAGAAAATATCCGTAATGTCGTGTATGTGGTTCGGTACGGAACTCTCGATTGGGTCAAAGACACTAATAATCGAATAGATTTTACTCCAACTGTAAAAGGCATCTATCGATTTACGTTAACTACATTTGGCGGGCATAATTTTAATATTACAGATAATTATGGTGGTGTCGGTGATGACCAAACCGCTGTAAATACAATAACACAGCGAATTGATGCAAATTCCACTTGGACTATTTTTATATTATCGTCTATTCGAGTTGTTAGAGCTAGATTACCAATAACATATGTGATAGAATTTATAACAAATATACCTGTAGAAGATTAATTCAACGATGACATTTCCAATAACGATGACATCACCAATGATTTCATCATCGCAATATTGCTATGATACGGTCAAAGAATTTTCAATGAAACTCAAAACACTCGCTGAGGAGTATGCAATGAAAATAAAAAAATATCGCAGGAGAATTACAGTCATTGACGTTACAGTGTATTCGGTATCTGGTGTAATGGCCGGAGCTGGTATTATACTGTCTTCAGTGACAATGATAGCTCCGGTTGCTGTTCCAATTTGTATATCCGCGATGACAACAATAGCTGGGGTTGCAAATGCAATTACTAAAAAAATTATCATCATGTTCTCAGGGGAAACTTAACGAGTATACAGTAAAACATCAAATAGTATCTAACGGTTACTCGCAATTGTCCTCGTTGATATCATCATCGATTGATGACTCATTAATTACCGAAGACGAGTTCTCCGCGATGGTACGTATTTATGATTCCGCAGTATCAAAATTAGAAATTGTAAACAATGATAATAATAATGTCACTAAAACTCGAAGAGTTTCAACTACTTCAACGAATAGCAGAAAATACCACTCCGGTACAAACAAGCATGATATCAATAACATCAACAAACCCTGAATTCAGTGTGAATTTCCCTTCCCCGATTCCAGTGAAAGAGATAGCGCTAGCTAAATTACGAGTCTACCATAGTTGGCCCAATATTAGGTCGGTTGCATTTGGCGGTCAACAACCCAATAATTCGTTGGTGTTCTCGTATAAGAATAAACCCGATGGTACCCCGGACTGCAACGTTGTTTCCATACCAACTGGGTCGTACCAAATTGAACAAATTGATGCTGAATTGCAACGTAGAATAAAATCAACCACGGGAAAAGAATCAAAAATAGCTATTAAAGTTCATCAACCGACGTTATCATCCGCGATTGAAATAAGCACAGAGGGATAAGAAAAGTGTTAGGTTGGCCTGAAATACGACCTCGGGGAGGAACAGTTAATATACCACCTGAACCAAAAAAATCTGATTATGTCACAGACAAGATAAAACCTGATAATCCAGTAAAAAGCTATAGCGGTTACACCAAATTGAATTTTTTCACTGGAAAAATAGAAAATCGCGGTAATAGATATTACACAACTCGACAAGATAAAAATCACTGAAAATTTCACAGCGTTCAATGACGATTTTTCGCTGTTGTTAATATCTCTTAAATCCGGTACTCTCACCCGAGATGAATTTATCAGCGTCAAAGAAACATGTAACAAAATCATTAATGACATGGAAATATTTCGTTTGCAAATCATTCAAGAGGTATTAGGTGACAGTAATCCTAAAACGAGAACAGAGTTTGCAACAATGTATAATATACGCGTAGAAGATATTTCCACATTCAAACTACACGGATATAATATCTTAGAACTACAAAAATCTCTCAATGATGCCATCGATGAAGGTTTCAAAAAAATCCATGATGCATGGAAAAAAATAACATCACCGGAAATAAAAATCCTGACACATAATAATGACCCAGACGGAGGCGGCAGGCATATTGCCCCGCACAATGTAAATATTTCATCGGTGATTGCGCTCAATTTAGTATGTGATGCTATCGAAGGAAGCTATCAAATTAATCTTGAGCAATCAAATCAAGCCCAACAAGGATATATTCTTTATTCATTTGCACCAACAGCTCCTCCGGGATTTTTAATAGTTGAGGATCCAACTAATCCCGTCTATATGCGATGTCATAATAATTCGTTAACGAGAATTAATTTCAGACTCACTGATCAGTCCAATAATCTAATTGATTTACGAGGTGAGGTGTTAGCGATTAGTCTGTTTGTGAAATCCTAAAAGGATTTTCGTCGTAAATGATTTTCATCGTAAATTGCTAGCAATTTCAAGGATAATTTATTAACCCAGCGGCTGGGGTGCGCAATGGCGTCATTTTTTTTTTTTTTTGCTGAAAAATCTTTGATTTCCAAGCGTTAATTTGCCGATTGGACAGCATTTGTAGAAAGCATCGGATTAGCGAATGGACGCCTGTATTCACGTCTGTGGTTAAAAATCTTCGATTGCTTGATGCATCAGCACATGGCGACAATAACCCGCGTCGATTTTTTTGTAGTTCTGTTTTGCCGAATGGAGGATTCTATAAAGCATTTTCGAGGAAGCCTTGGATTGGCGAATGGACGCCTGGAAAAAGTTGTAGGAATCGCCCCCTCTGCTGCTTTGGTTAATTTTTGTCACTTTCCTCTTGTGAATTTCACGACACAAAAGTTCTACAGTCACTCATTGAGATTTGTTTTTAGCAAGTCCCTGCCAAACGTCATTGTGGATCTTCTCTTGCAATTCGTATGGTAATCCTTGAATATTATGTTTTAAAGAGTGTTTATATACTGGACTAGGTTTGTCTCCAAGCCAAACTGATTTGTTAAACGAATTGGTACAGTATTGTCACTTTCAATCACTAGGTCCCACTAAAGGTAGGCATTGACAATTCGGAGACCATCGAGCATGTTCCAGGTAAGCGGAATCTTTCTGTTCCCACTCGTAAATTGACACACCACAACTGAAACACTTGACTTTATCCCCTTCGCCCAAGTAGAAAAATCCGGCCTTGGCTGATTCTTCAGGAGTTGGTCCAGGCAAATATTTTGGCCATTTATCTTTGAAGGTTTGGAATCGACTTTTAAAGTGACAGTATTCACGCAAGCTCGTAGGGAACGAATATTTGACTCTCCTCACTTCAGTTCGATGCAGGTACGGTGAAATACCTAGCAGTCCACGATAAAGTGTGGCACCGCTTTCGCATCCCTCACGTTTAACACACACAGCATCACTTTCCATGGTAGATATAGGGGTAGTAGTCATAGCAAAGTTCCCACGATGTCCTGCTGAATCGCTAAAGTCACAGTGTCTGGCACCACTGCAATCGCAAGGTTTAACATCGCACTCCATTTGTTAATCTCCAAATTTGAATGATGCCTGTTTAAATGGATTCATCTTGTGTCGCTTGGTCGTTGTAGTTACAAATGAACTATTGGTTTTGGACAATGTCCCTTTTTATATGCTGCCCAATCTCGACGTACCGTACGGTAAAGTGAAGTGATTGGGAAGTCGTACTCTCTTCTGGTACACGATTTTATAGACTTTTTCCAAAGGTCGGCTGACGATTTGGTGTGTTGGTAAACGGACAATCTTGTGCGGTTCGTGGGTGGTCACTTTAATAGTTTCATCTTGTCCCGACTGTAAGGCTTCTTGTAGCACGTTAAAGTTCACCACTCGACTGGTACGATAATTGAGAGTCGATCATTTCACTTTACATTCGGTGTGCGTGCATTTCTCCATGTGGGTCTCTGTATTCGTAGCCGTAATTTTTAGGACCGCCACTTGCAAAACATAGAATCTTGTCGGGATGTTCATCGGTCCAGGCTCCTTAACAATCTCCTTCGATGGCAGGATTACACTGGTTCGGTCGATAAATGTAGATGCAACTGGCCGTGTCAAAATACAACACACGATCTCCTAACAGTTCTAACACTTCGTACAATTTTAAGCGAGCGTGGGCTGTCACGTAAGCCGCAATGATGACATTTCCAATTTTGTCGGCTTCAACAAAGTCTAGTTCTTCTTCGTAATTGACTAAGATCAAGTCCTCACGAATGACGTCCACGTGTTTCATGTATTCGGTTTTGTCGTGAATCATCTGGAAGTAGCGAAAAGGTTCGGACAAATACTCCGTCCTGGGTAAAGATGGTCGTTGTGCCATTTTACCCCACAAACAATTTAACATCACTTTGGCAAACGATAGCCTTTCTTCGTTTTTGTCTATGTGGTCTAAAGTGATGCCTTCCTGCTCCCGATATTTTTCTTTGAATATATTTTGGTCTTCGGGAGTGTGACACCAGGAAGCATAGCCGCTATCTTCTTGTTTTAGTTTTAAAAAGGCATCCACGTAGTCTGCAAAAATACCTTACCGTGTCTCGTCGCTCTTGTGGTATTGTTGTGTCTTCGGAAAGTGGTAAATTTCGTACACTTCTAACAGTTGGTATCCCAGGTCCAGAGCTTTAAACAATTCCACGCTAACCCACGTTCCTGTCAAGGCACGTTCTTCCTGGGTGTGCTGACAAGGTTGGTCTTGGTTGCACGTTTCAGCACAAGTACGACACAAAGGAAACATTAGTTTCCCTTGGCAATGGTAAGGTAAAACGGGATGGTACAAGTCTATAGGAGGTAAGACTTTGCACTTGATCAATCCTTCGTACTGTCGAATGTGGTCCAAGTCAATGGGTTCCGTCATCAATTCTGGGTGACAATATTTGTATACGTAAGGATACAGCGAGCACACGTCCAAATATTTGATTTCTTCTCCCTTCTCCTCGTCCGCCTGGTACAGCAAACAGGTGGCATTCGTTCGTCCTCCGTACAAACTATCCCGGGGATTCATGGGTTCAATAACTTGTAACTTTCTAAGCTGCGTTAAAACTCAGGATCGGCTTCAAACGCTGATCGTATTCGTGTTCCCACATTTCCACTACCTGGTATCCTTGCTGTTCTAACTTCAAACGTCGCTGACAAGTTGTCTGGTACAAGTCTTCCATGGTCCGTTGTAAAAACTGATTTTTGGTGTCACTTTGAGGGTAGCACATGGGACATCAGTGAAATAAGCATGCATTAAACTCGTACACGATTTGAGGATTTTCTATGTCCCAGCCATCCACCGAATACGTTCCGATGGTCTTTTCGCCTCCTCCGTTGCAAGCGTGTTGGATCCATTTGTCTCCCTTGTCGCACAAGTAATGTAGGGCTTTGACCGAGTATTGACGTTTGACAAAGTTCGTCGTTTGAGGACTGATGACTGCTATAGTATTTTCAGGTATGAATCGTTTTCTGTACACTAAGAAACACGCTTTGGCGATGGTGCAAGCTTCTTTCAATGGATTGATCCCTCCGTACTCCATGAACAATTCTCGAAATTTTCCACAGCAACGTCGTAAAATGTCCAAGTCATAACGACAATACTTTAACATTTCTTCTTGAAGATCAAAGGGGTCCGAGGCGTGAGTCTGGTACCAAGCGTGGAAAGCTTCTCGTTGTTCGACGCGCATGTTATCGGGAACGTAGTCGTCAGCCTCAGGCAAATGGGGTAGAACGACGTGTTGATTGGCTTCAGTATTGAAAAAGTGTGGAAAATAACCTATGGCCATTTCTGTCATTCCAAACGTTTTAGGCATGCGACTCAAAGGCATGGCCAAGTAACTCATTGAATCTTTAAACTGTACTTGTCTTACTTGCATAAAAATGATTTTGGCTCCGTTTAAAGTCACTTTAGGACATTCGGTACTTTCTTCCGTATAGTATCTGAGCAGAAATTGCCCATCGTATCCCGAGAAATTGTGAGCCATTACCGTGGCATGGTGATGACAATCTCCGTAAAGTTTGATGTCTTCTGGAATCCACGTTTCGTCGATGGGTTTTGGATCCATGGGGCAAAAATCGGCCAACGTGTTTGACCCTCGAAATATTTTTCCACGTCCTCCAGGAATCTTGCTGAAGTGAGGGCAATGACTAAAGATAGGTTCTTGGATGCACTTCTCGCACGTTTGGTGAGCTACACAGTAATTAGGAATGTGAATGCCGGTCTCTTGCAGGCATTCGAAATAGAAAAAGATAAACTTCCCTTTCTTCTGGGTATCTTCTTGTTAGGATTGGTATTTTTGAATAAAGCATTCGTGCTCCAAGTTCACAATTTGGTGACAAATGTGACATCGTTTCTTCCCTCGACAAATATGAAACTTGGCATTATTGGTACGTATGCCTTGTCCACAAGCAGGGCACAATCTCAGAAGCTGACAAGTACTTTTCTGCTGTGAACCTTGCATTTTCAAATGTTGTTGGTAACACTACCTGTGTTGACTGACAAAATTGCGCTGACAAACAGGGCAATACACTCGTACTTGTCCTGTGTCCAGACAGGGTTGAGAGGCCAAACATCCCTCACATTTCGTTCCACAATTCTTGTGGTGTTCTCGATTGTTATAATCATAGTCACATTTTTCACAGTAGTAACCGTATCCCAGGAATACAGTGATGCTGGTAATGGTATCAAAATGCTCATCGTGATGATAGACGTGAATGTATTTTCCGTCTTTGAAATCATTGCCTCGAAACAAAAGAGGACCATGAACTTCTTGAGGGTGTACTTTCAAGGTGTAACGTGGTGCTAAGACGTCTTGCAATTTTTGCATTTCTGGAATGCCGCAAGGGGTGTCTTTGGAAATCCCCGCTTGCTGTAACAGTTCTGCTTCACCTCGTTGTTTGGCTCGGTCCAATTGTTAAATAGTTTTCCATGCTCTTTTCCATTCTGCCGTGTCGTTCTTGTTGGCATACGTTTGTCCCACGACGATGGCACGGGCTAAACACATGTGGTCTTGAGAATTGTTAATTTGGGCGAGGCTTCTCTTAATGCTGCGAAAATTGTCGACTAATAACACTTGTTTGCGTCCTGTCCCTTAGGGAAGAGAAACGTGGGTCATGAACAGTGTGGCCTTTCCATCGGTGATGTGAAACTTGTCGTTGAAATTGTTGAATTTTGTCGATGACTTTGGAAGGTGTTAATTGTGATGGGCTCCTAAACTCGATCCAAACGGGAGACTTCAAATTATCGTGATGAATAGAAAGTCTAAAGCGATCGTCTTCTTTGGCTTGACATTGCTGTTTCAGTGTAGTTAACACAGAATCCCACACCTCGGTAATGAACCCTTCTGTATTCTCCAAAGGAACATTGGACTTGAAATCTTTAAACTTTACAGCGTACATGAAAGCCGTAGTTCGAAATTTTCGAGAGGAACGCTTTTCCGTCTCTCGAATGTGATAGTAATTTTCAGGGTTTACTAAGGGTGGTGAACTTTGCTTGGACGTCGATTGTTTGGGTTTGGATTCGGGCTCACTCATGTCATCTTCAAAATCACTGGCATGAATTTGAGCCAAGACTTCAGCTACTGTGCTAGGCGATACATTACGTTTCTGTCTCTTAGTGTCTTCTCCTTTCTCCACAACATGATGCGGTCTTTTCATCTTGTCTGCAAAAAGTCAAATGACTACATTTTAAAGACCATGATCCCTATATATTCATGTCCGATCCCTGTATATATAAAGGGTCAGTGTCTAACCTGTCAGTATTCATTTTACTCTCACATTGACTAGGACGATGGAAGAGCCTACATAAGTTGAACTTCTCATCAGAGCTTTGCGTGGTATCATACGAAAGTTTTCTTCAGACAAACCGACGGACTACTCTCCCTCCTATCGAGATAAAAGTCAAAATACTTGCTATATCTGTAAGAAGAAAGGACATTGGGCTACAGAATGTCCAGATCGTGAAAAAAAAAAGTTACCAAAAGAGACAAAAGTCAAGATACCTGTTATCATTATAAAGAGAAAGGACATTGGTCTCCAAACTGCCCTAAGAAACAACAGGAGCAGGAGGAGGAGGGGGAGAGGAATTCTGAACAAGAGGAGGAGGAATAGGTACCCTATCTCAAGAATGAGCCCCGACACGTTCACAAAGACAAGAAAAGAAAACGAAACGAAAGTGAGGAAGAAGAAAAAGAAAAACCTGTGACAGTAAAGAAATTAAAGAAACAGAAAGAGTGAACAGAAGAAACCTATGACCTTTTTAAAGTGGTATTGTGTTATGTTATGTTGTGATATTGGATTGTAACATTTGTACCAGAATACACCAGAGAGAAAAAACTTAAGTGTCTCTTGGTTTTGATTTTATTGAATAAGAACCTACAATCACACAATCCTACACTCACACGTACATCATGGGTTTAAAAAAATAAAAAAGGGCTTTTGAGTTTTCATTGAATTAGGCAATTGAAATAACATTTCTTTTCGAAATAATTTGAGTGGACCTGAAAAGGACCGTTGGGGGCATTGTTTATCTAAAACAAAACAAACTCAGAAACGGGACGTAACCATCTTTAACTGTCTTAAGCCTTTGCCACGGCCAATACCTACTTCTGGACTGGTGGTTCCTGTCAGTGATTTGATATAAATCACTAACGGTTGTATGGCAGATGTACTCAAAATTAGATAAGGCTGTTTAGCTCGAGGTCTTTTTCTCTTCGGTTGTGATAAAGAAGTCTGATACATTTGTTTCAGACTCCTTAACTCAGCTAAAATATATACAACTACCGTCGTGACCGTTTGATTTTCACTATTCTCTTTCTGTCCTTGGTCTTCTTTCTTCTCTGTTGCTGTTACTGTTTCTTCCTGGTGTTTCCTTCTTACTTCTTCTTCTTCCCGCTGTTGAATCAGAAAAGCATGTTCTTCTACTTTCTGTTGTTGTAAAAATCGCTCCAGTTCTTATTTTTGTTTTTGATTAAAATCATCAACGTGTAAATAAGAAGAAGCAGAAGGTAACGAAGGTTCCGGAACAAATTCTTGTGAAGTTAGAAAATCCATAATATCCCAGTTAAAATCAACTTCTTCTGGATGTAGATTTGTCATGACTTTGGTAGTCACTGCTGTACCATTACTTGCTGTCTCCACTACTGGTTCACCCCAATTCATCGTCTTCTTAGTGACATTATTGACAACTCTGTCGCATCGATTGACTGCGCACATACGCTAGTACCTCTATATAGGGAAGGTGACGTCACAGACTGCTCTCTTCCGATTGGACGACTGTGACTGACTTTTGTAACGCGTGTTTGGATTGGTGAATATACTCAATCCGTTTCGATCCGCTCTTCCCCTATAAATAGCCGCAGTACGCGGCATTCGCTTCACCTATTCTCATTACAAGATGGGGACTAACGTAAAATCTTCTACCCTTTTTTCTACCGTTCTATTTCGTACTGACTTACCCATGTATGTCAGATCATCATGGACTATCACTCATATGACTGATACAGCCCATTGGAAGAGAAGGATATATGTGGAGAGGCAGGGTTGTTTAAAGAGAGTTCTCCTCTATGGTCCAGCAGTGAGGAGAAGTTTAATGAAGAGAAGAAGATCCGTGAGATGCCTTCTGTGTTAACAATATACTGTTAACATTACACATAACGGCCCTTTTCAGGGCCACTCATATACCTCTAAAAGATATTTGCTTTCTTTGCCTCCATTTCCCTTGTCGCTAAACAGGTCCAAATAAAAATAATATTCCCCATGTTAAATTTCCCTTGATGCTATATAGTCCCACTATGTTAAATTTCCCTTGTCGCTAAATAGTCCCAAATAGTTCGCATGTTAAATTCCCCTTGACGCTATACATTCCCACCATATTCAATTTCCCTTGACCCTATACAGTCCCACCTGGCTGACGCCATGGTGTCCCAAGCCCTTTTTGACTGGATTTTCCCTTGACGCCACGGTATCCCACCTTACTACTAACGTGCTATTTTGGCGAATTCGTCCTCTTGGTACAAGTGCAAGCTCATGTGACAACAGGCGAAAAGAGCTACATGCACTACGTTTGCAACTCTGCGATACATGAATCCTTTAATTACAGAACAGTGGTAAATGTAAAAGTTACTGCTTACTTAATATTAACTAGATTCAATTTTGGCACACACATCAACGCCGAAATATCTGATGCGTGGAAGTTATTTAAGTATAACCTTTTGAGCCGATCATATTTCGGCGTTGACGTGTGTGCCTATATATATATATATATATATATATATATATATATATATATATATATATATATATATATATATATATATATATATATATGTTTTGAAAATAGAGTCTATTGTTTACAATATGTGCAGTGAAGTAGAAAATGTCTAATCCTTTCATGGAACAGGATTACTAAAGTTAAATCGGGTTAATTTTAATAAAAACTGTGTTCCTTTAGATTACTGGTTTTGTTTTCTTCTTCTTAACATCAAGGTCGCGTTGAGCACCTATGGCATAAACTGGTCAATGACCTCCAAAGAGAATCTAAACTTAACAATATTCAGGCATTCAGGAAGAAATTATTATATACCCTGACCCTGCAAAACCGCCAAAAACTGTAGTAGAGCATGGGTCAAAAGAAGACCATCCACTACAATTAATGGCCAATATATTTTTCTCTGAGATGAGTCGTAAATACAAGGGACATAAAGCAATCAATAATGATAGCTAACTGTAAATACCAAAACCCAGGACGCGCTTAGGCAGCAGTGGTGATCCTGAGACTACCGGATGACTGCTTTATTTAGAACGTCGAATTCTGGACAATAAACTGGACAATTAAATGGATACAAAACACAAAATCATCACAGACAGTAAACAGTAGTAACTACCGCTACGCTCCTTTGAATAATAAAAAAATATCCTACCCGAGAAAATCTGCTGAGGGAAATCAAAGACTCAAAACCTTGAACAATTTTGTCGTGGAAGTCATGCCATATTGACATTCCGGGAAATGAAAGATATATATATTAAACCACCACAACACCACAATAAATTGAATAAAAAAAATAATTAAAATGGGCTAATCCCCTAGTCTTGAAGGTCTATTATAGGAGACTAGGAGTTCAGCCAGTGGGGAAGGGATTTGATCCACTAGGGAGTCAGGTGCGCGGATGCGGCTAATCCTACTTTCGGCAGCGATAAAGACCCCCATAACTACTAATATGGACTAAAACTGACACGTCACAATATAATTAAAATTAATTCAAGTCAGAATTAGTCGCGCACCTAAAATAGCACTAAATCGCATACTAAACAACAAATTGGCAATGAATACGGATCAACAACTCCACCATGTAACTCGCCCAATAATCAATAAAGAAATTAATCTCATCAAACCCCAAGCAACAACCTCTACTGAATACAATGTTACTCTTTCCTTTTAAAGCTAAAATTTACTAACCCAACCGCCATAAGCAAATACCCCATATTTTCAAACTCAAGTTCCATACGGCAACATTCGGTAAAAGCTAACCTTGGAACAGAATAAAAAATCATGTGACGATGTGGTGCAGGCCTCTCCGAACCTTCCACTCCATGCAAATTAAAATAAATTCGGTGCTTACGGACACTGAAAAGTTACCAATCTACAAGAAACTGAGTAGTACGCCGTGTGTTAGCTGAACCTGTCGAACATGGCCACGCGCGACTTAACTGTAAGACAAACAGTAATGCAATGGCAATGATTGGGTGACTTATAACAAATATGTCATAACATCTGCTAATCGGACTCAAAAATGTTAAGAGTGCAAGGTAATTCAAAGCTTATGCCATCATGCCCCGTCGTACAATGTGGCAATGTTTCATTCTCTAACGGTGAACTAACAGTTGGACCTGCAAATCTGACACTAAAATAAGAATATAAGGCGGTTAAAACCGTAGACGATCAGAGCCAACCAATCAATGCGGTACTTTTTTTAATTTAAAAACTACAGAAACACTTAGGTAACCAATGGCTTCGAAATATTCGCAAGGCAAATATTAGACAGAATCTGGTGGTCATAAAGCCAAACCTCCAGGTCAAGCCCCACGATATGGCATTGACAGAATTAAATCAAACCTACTCTATAACCCAACATAAAGATGCATATACTTATAAAATTAGAAAATTTGTGCTTTAAATCCTTGACATGATCATACACACAATAAAATCCTTCTTCTCTAGCAATACTATACCAAACAAACCGAAAACGTTCAGATATCTTTTATTCAAAACTCAGCATCTTGGTGCATGGCGACAATATTAATCTTTGTAAATATACAAAAGTCTCAACTCTGGATCAAAAGAAGCCACTCATCGGCGTCAGGACGCAGCCCTTACTTCACCTTCTCCTCCTTGGCCGTTTCTAGTAAAATGTAAATCAAATTAATGTAGTGTAAATTGTATGTCAATGTTGAATGGGCACATTTTAACCATTAAAGAGAAATTAAGTAGAACGCGGTGAGTAGATGAACCGGTCGCATATGGCCTAATGGCCGCGCGACTTGACTCCAAGATATGTCTTGCCATCCACCGTTGACTTGTCAATGCCGAAGAATGGGCAGCCAGATAATGAGTGACAGGTATTGCCAAACTCTGTCTAGTTCACTTGGAGTATTTAAAGCATCTCCTATGTCAAGCGGAACATATGGAACTATATCCCAATAGGGCAGCTCTCGAGGGCCGTTTTAAAGAAGATAGTCTCTATGCCGGGGATGAAGTGGAGAAATAAAAAGAAAACTGAATGACGAGTAGAAACAGAAGAGGCAATACAATTTATTCCTTCAATGGCAACAGCAATATAACATCTGAAATCAGAGGCGTAGCGATGATATTTTGCGCCCGGGGACAAACTATAAATTGGCGCCCCAGCGATCTTGTGACAAATTTATTACCCTTGTTTTCTTATTATAATGTAACGTTGCAAGCCTCATTTTGGCGCCCCTGTACCTTGGCGCCCGGGGACATATGTACCCCCCCCCCCCCGCCCCCACCCCCACCCTCGCTACGCCTCTGTCTGAAATCCGAATCCATCATTCTACAAACGCAGAACAGGATGATCGATGCTAACTATACTCTTTTTCTCCATCAAGTATCTATTTATCCTCTTGGTGGGGAGCGATGTTGTTGTTGGAGATGTGCGGTGTAGCAGAAGATGGGAATAGTCCTTCGCCCGAAATGTGTGGTCACTAAAGATGAGAAGTGGTATAAACCAAGTGTTGTTTTTTTTTCCTAGAAAAGCGATATACTGTTCATAATAATCCTATAATTCTTTTCGTGTTTGTGTATGTATTTGATTGTTTATATAACTGTAACATACAATGAAAATGGGTGACAAACACAAGCAAAACTAAATTCAATCAGTGATTGTATAAAGAATTAATAATGCGTGTAAAATCCACTTTCGATATGACGAATGGATGGCTGGAACGCTAATTACGGACAATATAGAGACAACACACACAAAAACAAATAAAGATGATTTAATTATATGATTATTATGAATTAAAAATACATATTGCACAATAGTAACAAAAACAAATGCAGTTGAACTGTTGTTAAATATTGTCAATGGTCGCTTTATACAGATCCATTGCCGGTATCATGAAGTGCACGAGCTTCTCGTCTGCTGAGAACTATTATGCCATTATCAAGGTCATTTTACTTACAGGAGTTTGTGTTCTACAGTGAGCTGTGGATAATGCGTTTTAGCAAAGTCGACTTCAGATAATATAATTTCAGGTCTTTATTATAATGAAAATATAAATTTATTTCATGCATTTATTAAAGAGAGGAATAATAATTTTAAGTCAGTTTGTGACATTGTATCTGTCCTCAATTTTACCATTTCAAATAGTAAAAAAAAAAAAATCAAAATCAAGCAAGCTCCAGTTATTTATTGGAATTGAGAGTTAAGGATCAGGTTTTGTTTTAAATAATAAAAAGCATGTACACCACCGTTATCGTTGCTTTAGGCATTTTTATTCTTCTCTGCTGTTATAGTCGACTTCTCACCGTGTATCTTTCAAGAAATGTCTTTCAAATGAACACTAAATTAGAATCTTGATATAGCTTTTCATTCACAATTACAATAATTAATAACAAAATCATCAAACTTTAATTGAAACGAAATATATATACATCACACGGCAAACGTTGAGCTAGACATGTTACACGTTGTTAATTTTAGTCTCATTTGCATATATATATATATATATATATATATATATATATATATATATATATATATATATGTATATATATATATATATATATATATATATATATATATATATATATATATATATATATATATATATAAGATAAATACTTTTTACAAAATAAATAATGAGCTATTGTGCTGACTATACATAATTAAATAGCAATTAATTTAAAACTTCCAGACTAGTCTCGCACGCAAGATCACCGTAGCATTCACTATCTTCATGCGTTTTTCATTAAACAGGGTCCAAAATACGAATATTGCAATTACGGTACCCTTTGGGACAGGAATGTCCCCATACAGAACACAATGTCCATTAAGAAGCACTCAAAAGAACATAGAAAACCATTCCCCGAATGTATGTTTCTAATGTGTGTGTGTGAGAGAGAGAGAGAGAGAGAGAGAGAGAGAGAGAGAGAGAGAGAGAGAGAGAGAGAGAGAGAGAGAGAGAGAGATGGGGTTATAGATCACCAATTGGTATTACGTGTGACACTGCAGGTCTTGTTGATTTCGATATAAATGGTTTATCTCCCTTGATCCAACACACCTGTGATTCACCTGAAATTACTAGCTTTTGAACTTGATCCAAAAACAATCAATAGCTGACAAATTGTTTCCTTATGAGGTCACATTACGTATGACAGTTCTGATTTGGTAGGGAGCTATTTAAAGCTGTGTAATTGGGTTAAATGCAGAGAACGGATTATCTTCATTCACCTATGACTATCCCAGCAGTTGAACACCGGGGAATGTACACACCCAGATTAGAATCATCAACGATAGCTTGTGGAATTCGTCACGTGACTTTGATTGTTTGAGAACGAGTACTGTACTACGTACATGTGTGTTATGTGCGACAGATCGACATCCCCGGGATTTTGTGTGGGACAGGGATGAGTTTTACAAATGGCCATATTTTTCGATTCTGTTGGGAACTCCAGTCCCCGAGTACGGGCGCTGGTACACCCATTAGGTAAGCTGACTGAGAGACAGGTGTATTTGTAACGTCAGATTAATTATAAAAGTATGACCCAAGGTGCTCGTCATACAGATTGTTCTTTTGTACTGACCAGTTCATTTATGTTTCACTTTGACCGGGTTAGTGCCAATTCCAGTCCATATATGGACGAGTTGATAGATTTCAGACCGTACATCATTTACTTGTGAACATTTTTGTTTACAGCTTAGACGGTCACAATTAAATTGCGGGAAAAATCGGTAAAGCAGAGACTGAAATTCTCCTTAGGCCTACCCTCACCCCACCTCCTCCACTTCCAGGTGTGCTAAGCACAAAAATATTAACGGAACTATTGAATAGGTTGATTTAAGTTAAATTTAATTACAGGTTTCATAATTCAGTATTGTTTCAACTATAATACATAGCATGCATTCAGAAAAAAATTTGGTTGTAACTTAAGGTTGTTCATATTTTTTATAACTTTGACAGCTCAGGCTACCGCGACCGCTCCTGTGTCCTAGTGGTTAAAGCGTCCGCCTCAAATGCGGGAGGTCGTATGTTCGATCCCCGGTCGAGTCATATCAAAAACTTATAAAAATGCTACTATTCGTTGCCTCGCTTGGCGTACAGCATTGAGAGGTTAGTGTTATGACTGGTCGGCCTGGTGTCAGGATAATGTGACTGGGTGAGACATCATGCTACATGTCTGCAGCATGATGCCCCCGTGCTAGACATCAACTATAAACTGCCATATTGCATACATCGTTGCGATATGACTGAAAAATTGTTCAAGCTGCGTTAAAAATCCAAATCATATCACATCAGGTACCGGATTTGGATTATAGTTATCTGACATATTGGAAGACATATTTAACTTAATGAAGTTATTTATATATATATATATATATATATATATATATATATATATATATATATATATATATTTACCATTCCAGGAGATTTCATTCCTAAAATCAAATGGCCAATAAACAAAAACAACTTCAGTCATTGATATTAAGTTATGGAGAAACCAATATTTGGTTATTTTGGTTAATGGTAACTATTATCAGGTAAAATGATTTTGAAACTAATTGTTTGCACTGAAATTTTATTTGAAAGTTGACATGTTGGGTTAAGGTGGTTAAGTAGACACAATGAGTTAATATGATTTTCATTTTAACCATACAAATTCATAAGTAGACACAATGAGTTAATGTTTTTTCATATTTGCCATACAAATTCATATGTAGACACAATGAGTTAATGTTTTTCATATTTACCATACAAATTCATAAGTAGACACAATGAGTTAATGTTTTTCATATTTACCATACAAATTCATAAGTAGACACAATGAGTTAATGTTTTTCATATTTACCATACAAATTCATAAGTAGACACAATGAGTTAATGTTTTTCATATTTACCATACAAATTCATAAGTAGACACAATGAGTTAATGTTTTAATCATTTTAACCATACAAATTCATAAGTAGACACAATGAGTTAATGTTTTTAATTTTAACCATACAAATTCATAAGTAGACACAATGAGTTAATATGATTTTCATTTTAACCATACAAATTTAAGTAGACACAATGAGTTAATATGATTTTTATTTTAACCATACAAATTTAAGTTAATATGATTTTCATTTTGATCGTAATATGTTTTTCATTTAGACCATACAGATTTAAGTAGAAAATGAGTTCATGTAATATTTGTTTTGACCTTACAAATTAAAGTAGACATACTGACGATGTGATTTTCAGTTTAACTGTACAAAATTAGAGGATAGAAAACATTTATTTTAGTTTTATGACATATTTTCTCTTTTAGCTGCAATAAAAATGTATCTGCTTTTGCACGTGATAATGATAGTTTCGATGTGATAATGATAGTTTTCAGTCACCATTATTCTTAGTATGCAAATTATTATTTTCATATTAAAATTTTATTGTTCCACACGCAAGCAACGTTCCCTCTAAGTGAATGGTAGTTGTACGTGCAATGCTCGCTGCATGGTGCAAGCATTATGGAGATGTGCAAACTTTAATGATGGATTGACAATTTAGCTGTGCATGGATGTCTGAGCAGCTGCACACGCACGCAGCTTAGAGGGAACTTTGCATGCAAGTCAATATTTTTTTAATATTAGTTTTTTGTATAGAAAAAATATTCTCTACATAACTTACTATACTGGAATACAAATGTAAAAAAAAACGAAACAAGTTTAATCCCCAAAATGCAGAGCTTTTAATATACTCACCTATAAATGGGATCAACTGCTGACTGTACATTATGCTACATTATGCTATGTCAGATCACAGTCTATGCAGTTTACAGTTGGATCCCACTTCTATGCTGGTTTATATGGTACCTAATTTGCATACGCTGGAATAACCTATATTCTTGTATAAAAATTTGTCTTAAATGCCATATGTACTCTAGTAAAGTCCACCCACAAACAACACAGACCCTGATCTGACACAATGGATTGGCATGTCAGTGACTATGTTGTTTATTCTACTGCTTATTCTTAACAAACAGCATAGACCTAAATCAGCTAGTGCCTGAACTTTGACATGGATAGCACATTGGGTTAAATCTAGTCTTAGCAAATGCTGGGGAGTGTGCGCAACATTCCCTCTAAGCTGCACGTGTGCGTGTGCGCAGCTGCTCAGGCATCCCCGCACAGCTGAATTGTCAATTTTTTCTCAATCCAACGTTAAATTTTGCTCATCTCTGTAATGCTTGCGCAGTACAGCGAGCACTGCGTGCACACCTACCATTCGCTTAGAGGGAACATTGAGCGTGAGTGGAGTGGGGGAATGGGTCAGTCTTTCAGGATGGGGGGTTAGCAATGGATACTAGCTAGTAAGTTTAACTGGTTTATTTGCGTTGTTAGCATTTATTGATATGACAAGACAAGATAGTTTATATCATGTAACATCAATTTTTGCCGAGATATTCATGCAGCATACACAGTTTCCTAATGTCTCGGTTAATTCAGAAATGTTTGGCACCATTGTAACTATTAAATGAAAAAAACAGAAGTGAGTCTATGCACAAAAGTCAACAGTTTAAGTATTTCTTTCTTCTGTTCAATGCATTAGATTAGAAGATGTTTATTGAACACCCTAAGAGCTTTGCAAACAGGAATGACACTTGAGCTATGTGTAATAAATACTAGATAATGTGATAATGCTTCACTATAGTCAACCCCAGATGTTTAGCTGGAACTTGGTTTTGTCAGCACAAGTAAGAATCTATGAAATGATGTAGTTAACAGCATATCAGCACAAGCCTGGCTATATAGTATAGAGGAAAAGTCTGATAATAGTCTTAAGAGAAAATAGTGTGATTTGAATGTATAATAAATGTTTTGACAAATGAAAGGTAATAAAAACAAAGAATATGAAAAGACAGTGACTTTTAAAATCATTTAAAGTTATTTAAAGGATTGGAATATTAAAATCTTGATATTTTTATCAGTAAAGCCTTGAAGCTTGGAATGGATTTTATATCCAATGAATTACCATATACATTTGCCTATTTGTCAGACCAATGAATTACCATATATACTTGCTTCTTTGTCAGACCAATGAATTGCCATATATACTTGACTCTGTCAGACCAATGAATTATGATAAATACTTGCCTATTTGCCAGACCAATGAATTATGATATATACTTGCTTCTTTGTCAGACCAATGAATTGCCATATATACTTGACTCTGTCAGACCAATGAATTATGATAAATACTTGCCTATTTGTCAGACCAATGAATTATCCTATATAACTGATTTTTTTTTCCAGACCAATGAATTACCATATATACATGCCTATTTGCTAGATCAATGAATTACCCTATATATATATATATATATATATATATATATATATATATATATATATATATATATATATACTTGCCTATTTGCTAGACCAATGAATTACCATATATACTTGCCTATTTGCTAGACCAATGAATTACCATATATACTTGCTTATTTGTCCGACCAATGAATTATGATATATTCTAGCCTATTTTAACAGACCAATGAATTATGATATATACTTGCCTATTTGTCAGACCAATGAAGAAACCATATATACTTGCCTATTTGTCAGACCTAGCTGCACACTTCAAACATCTGGATCTGCATTGGAATAATTGATAGCCAAATCTTAGGACAGTTATGAGTAGTGATTAGAATAAACAGTATAGACACCAGTGTGATGTGGTCTGCAGTTGATATGAATAACAATTACAACAAACAACATGTATCCAGCTGTGCTTACTTCCCCAGTGGCCTAAATGTTAGAGGGAACCAAGACCACTTAATACCAAAGACATCACAATGGCACTTGCAGCTGCAGTTGCATCATGTTAAGCATTAGGAGGTTAGTTTTATGACTGGTTGGCCTGTGACTGGATAGGACATGATGCTAAATGTCTGCCAAATGATGCTCCAGTGCTAGGCATGACTATGAACTGCCACACTGCATACATCATAGTGATTTGACTAGAAAGTTTTTCAAGCTATGTTAAAAATCCAAATCACACACACACACACCTAGAAATGGTGTGAATCATTTATGAGTAATCATTGGAACATACAACTGAGACCCAGATGTACTGGCACATTATGCAGCCTGACTGGGTGATACAAGGGAACATATATGGTACTTTATCACCAGATCTTCAAATATCCTGTTTTACCTAGCTTTTTCATGTTAAGACTGGAAACTAATCACTGTAGAAGTAATTTCAATTAGGATAATGGAGTAATTGGTTTATTTTACAATGGCATGTACATCTTGTATCATTGTTATGAACTGGGATTAGGCATTCTTTACATACCAGAACTGTAATCAAAGGCTATGAGGAGTACAGGTGTTTGGGGAGCTAAGAGTTGATATTACCTTCACTGTACTTTTCACCAATATTGAGTATATGTACTACCAAAGACAACACAGACCACAATGGGGCATCACTGAGAGTACTGGAAATTTATACAAGTACATGTAACATTATTGCTTATTTCAAATGGAATGTCTGAAATAGTGTAACATTATTTTTGGGAACTGGCCATGTAATAGAGGATTAGAGCTTGAAATTTATTGAAATAAATTTTAAATCCAAATTTGAAAACCAATGCAATAGGAAATACAGTTTTGGGCCCAATGTAGCTGACAAAGTGGCTATTTATTGAAATAAATTTCAACCCTATATAGCTTGAAAGAAACTGCCTTTCCTTTGGTTGTAGAAAAGACAACCAGTTATAAGTATATTTATTATATTGAATTTGGAAAGAAGAAAAAAACACACACACACATTTTTAAGAATGTCCTGTTAATTAGAATTTATCTGTTCTGTAATATTTATCCCAAAACTAACTTAATATGACGGTGAAGTCACTTTAGTCAGTAATGACTCAGCAGGTTTATATTATATACATGTACAATGTGCTATGTTCATGCAGGCATTTGTACTTCTATTCAAATTTGTCACTGAACACATAGAAATAAGGAAAGAACAACAAATGCATTAATTGAAGAGCAATGTGTTGCCATTTTAAAGAAATGTATAAAATACCTCCCATATTGATTAAAATGCTGAACTTAATAAAATTAACAAGCCTTAAATATTAATGACATTGACACAATTTTTATCTTGGCTTGTCCGTGTTTCATCTGTCTGTTAGTACAAAATTGTTAAATCATCTGTGGTCCATTCCTCATCTGTCAGAACAAGATTGTTAGTCATCCACAGTCCATTCTTCATATATTTGCTAGTACAAGATTGTTAGTCATCCGCAGTCCATTCTTCATATATTTGCTAGTACAAGATTGTTAGTCATCCATAGTCTATTCTTCATATATTTGCTAGTACAAGATTGTTAGTGATCCATGTTCCATTCTTCAGTTGTCTGTTGGCACTAGATTGTTAGTCATCCACAGTCCATTTTTCATCTGCCAGTACAAGAGTTTTAGTTATCCATGGCCCATTCTTCATTTGTCAATTAGCATATGATTGTTAGTCATCCATGGTTTATTCTTCATCTGTCAGAACAAGATTTTTTTTGTCATCTGTAGTCCATTCCTCATGTCTGTTAGCACAAGATTATTAGTCATCCATGGTCCATAATCCTCATGTGTCTGTTGGCATAGGATTGTCAGTCATCCATGGTCCAGTCTTCCTATGTTAGAACAAGATTGCTAGTCATCCATGGTCTATTCATAATCTGTCATTACAAGATTGCTAGTCATCCATGGTCTATTAATCTGTCAGTACAAGATTGCTAGTCATCCATGGTCTATTCTTCACCTGTCAGTACAAGATTGCTAGTCATCCATAGACTATTCTTCATCTGTCAGTACAAGATTGCTAGTCATCCATTGTCTATTCTTCATCTGTCTGTTGGCACATTATTGTTATTGTTCCTACTGTAGTAGGGACTTTTATATGATTTAACTGTTTTCCAGTTTCCTAGTCTGGTATGTAGTCATGTTGAATAGAATCCACATCTTCCAAAACAATACAAGCAGAATCTTTACAGTACCCCCCCCCCATGACCTTATGGACATTAATCATTTGGTTTAACAAGTCAATTGAGAAGGGCATTGTGTTTTTGCAAATTAATTAAATGATTATTTACAGTGACTTACAATTAGTTTTAGATTTTGAAAATGCTGATGATATTAGAGACAATATATTAGATTATGTTTCTCTAATTAGCAAGAGTATCTCATATATAGGTTTTAAAGAAATATATATTTTATACTTGAACTCTGACAATCTTTGTCAACCTTTACACTTGAACTACATTTATTCAACATTTGTATTTTGAAGAACAGGTTGAAAGTGAGTGCGAGTGTGGTCAGATATATTATAATCATTTATATGTTTTCCAATCAACTTCTAGACAACTCATTAGTGAGATATCAAATGTTTAGTTTAATGTAGGAAACACAGATCTATGTACCAGAAACAATTCAAGCCAGTTACAGAAATACAATATCAGGATGTCTCCTGTGAAGTCCGTTCTATATATCAGAGGCAGAACTGGCCTGAAGAGAGAGTTTGAATTTGAATTAAAGAAAATATGTTTGTTTGTTGGCTCTACCAGTTAATTCCCCAATGTAGCTGCCACCCACCCCATCCAGCTATAACACTACACCTACAGTATTTGGAAGAATGCCGTGAAACTTTACACATACATTCAGCCCATGGTCTAGTGGGTCCTAAATGAAAACAGTACATTAGGTTTCCTATGATCTTTGAAGGCCTTTGCCAGTTTGGGAAAAATGAGGACCGTATCATTGAGGGCCTTGTAAGTTTGGGAAAATTGAACCAATTACTCTGAGGTCTTTAAAAGTCTTTAAAAATTGAAATAAACCTAAACATTTTAATTTCTTTCCATAATCATAAATAAGATTGTCCGAGGTTGTTAGATTCAAGTAGTGTTTTCCTGGTTTCTTTCTTTTGATGATCCGTACAGTTTCATTTCAATCATTAAATCCATATTGTAGTATTTTACATTCATTGCTTTCTCATGAACATAACTTGTATACAAAACGTTAGTGCAGATACGTCTTGGAAATCTATGTTTGTGATCTTTGAGTCTGAGAAGAGTCTTTGAATTTATCATTCAGAATTCTGTATGAACCCTTTACCAACCTACCCTAATTTTAAAACCATTGCAATAGGAAACACACAGTTTTGGGCCTAATATAGCTGACAGAGTGGCCATCTTGAAAATCTTGTTGTCACCCCTTCTGAATGACATTAATATCAAAATGGTGTTATTAGAAGACTTCAAAGGATATCAAGTTGGTCACAGAAGAAATTTGTGCCAAGCTGACACTTGATATGGCCACCACGACGGCCATCTTGATAATGTTTATATTGCTACTCCAGAATGCAGTGTCATGTTCACATGGGGTTTTCAGTAAGACCTCTAACGATATTTAGTTATTTATTTATGAAAAAATTGTGGCAGCTTAATGTTAAATATGGCTGCCAAGACAGCCTGCTTGAAAAGACTGTTATTGCTATTCGTAAATGAATGGAGGGTTTTTACTATGACATCATATTATATCTAGTTGTTCTATCTCCCATTATGGCCACTATCATAAAAGTCTTAATAAAATTTTGTTAGCTGCCATTTTGTAAATCTTGGTAATTCTATTCTTGATTGCAATGTCATGTCGTAAAAAATGTTTCTATCTCAACTCCTCTCCATAATAGATGGCTATATCAACATGGGGTTGTCACCATTTTGCTTTTTGGGATATCTGATTGGACCTACATAAATATTGTGCCAGTCATACATCCAATATGGATGTCAACATGACAGTCTTAAAAATATTAATGTCACTACTCCCTCTGAATTGATGATCATTATGTCATGTGGTTTTCACCCAAGGAGAATTTGATGGTGAGTACTTTTGTGTATAAATGAAAATGATACAAATTTGACATCTAATAGGGATACCACAGCAGTTGATTTGAAAATCATATTATCACTGAAGAATATCAGAACTAGTTTTCTATTATTCTGGAAATTCCTTTTGCCAAGTAGAGCATCATTCCCTTAGAAGGACTCGTTTGAATAAACTTGCAAGTTGTGAATGTAAATTATAAAAATGTTCAGAGGCTGAATTTTCCCCCAAAATTCTTTGCTTTCAGCACTTATTTAGTGGCATACTATTACTCCATACAAAATTCTTCAAAATATTATTTTTTTGTAGTGTTCTGAAGGTCATACTGTTGATGAAAACTGCAAGTACATATAATAACCTTCAAATCTTTACATTTTTACAGTATTCAGGGTATTATATTGTACTTGTGTATAACTGTAACCAAGCGAAAGTGTTAACTTGATTCGCATGATATTCTATATCACTCACTTATCATACGTCTGACCATACTAGCTGCCATCTTGGATTAAGGGTAATAAAGGTATGTGAGAAAGTTTGCCTGTTGTTGTTGTTGTTGTTGTTGTTGTTGTAGGGTTTAACACCATTTTTCAGCACATGATAGGCTATACATGGCGGCCAATATTATTGGTGGAGGAATAACCCGGACAACCCCCGGAAAGAACCACTGACCCACAAGAAGCTACTGGCAAGCTTTCTCACATAAGTACATTAGCCGAATATTAGACTCGAATCCACGCAGGCAGAGGTGAGATGGCAGTGATCTGTAACGGAGAGCGCTTTAGACCACTTGGTCACTTGGGGCCCCTTAAAGTTTGCCATTAGTTTACATTGGGTCAATAGCTCATGCATGGGTCTTCCAGGGTGTTTTCTACAGGCTGCTCCAAATAATCTGCCTGCCAAATTTATTACCATATACAGTATACTCACTATTAAATTGGATAAAGCTGTTCACAACACTGACCTGTCGTCATGTAAAAAGCCTGTAGATCATAGTCTGTGTTATTTAGCTGAGTAATAAACTGTAAATAATATAGCCAGCTCTGATGACACATTATTTAATAGTAAGTCTAGGTATATGCATGCGGTTGGAATCAATATATAAGCAATTACATAATGTGCCCATCATCCTTGTCTGGGTATGACTTGATTTTAAACATGAACTGAACATAATGCACCTAATTTGATAATGGTGACTGCTGGATGGGGATTTATTTGTTTTCTTAATTTTGTATAGAAGTTAAGCAAATTATCTGAGAAACTTGCAGGTCAGTTACTTCTTGCATGCAGTTATTGACACTGTGCTATAAAATTTTATATGAATATTATATAAAAAAATACTGTTGATAAGGCATGAATGTAAAGGATATTTGCTTCAGAGTTCAATCTGCAACATTGTCAATTACGTAATTGCCCTTCAATTGACTGAACAAGTTCAAAATCACATGCCTAGAGGGTTGTTGTTGTTGCAGGGTTTAACGCCATTCTTCAGCACACGATAGGCCATACATGGCGGCCAGTATTAATGGTGGAAGAAGAAACCGGGCACCCCCCCCAAAAAAAAAAATAATCACCGACCCACGAGAAGCTACTGGCGATCTTTCTCATATAACTACAGTAGCTGAATCTTAGACTCGAACCCATGCAGACAGATGTGAGACGGCAGTGATCCGTAACAGGGAGCACTTTAGTCCACTCTGGGCCTCCCATACCTAGAGGGTACTATATCTTAGGAATTGAAAGAAATTTATCTTGAGATAAAGTGTGATGTCATTAATGAATCTAAATTTAATTAATTAGAAAAACTTTCATATTTAGTATGTAACCCAAGTGAAGATTTCTATAAAAAAGTAGGCTGTGGTAATTGCCCTTCCATTGTTTCCAGTTGGACTGTGACTGCAGTTATAAATTAACAGAATGTGATGCAATGTTTTATTAACATAAACATTTTTCTTGGAGCTAAATAAATAATTCTTATGTTAAAGAAAAGGTTTAAACTTTACGTACATGAAATTGCTTTCTACATATGCCAAAAGAAATTCACAGATGGGGGCCCCGAGTGGCCGAGTAGTCTAAAGCGCTGTCCGTTACGGACCACTGCCATCTCACCTCTGTCTGCGTGTGTTCGAGTCTAAGATTCGGCAAATGTAGTTATGTGAGAAAGCTTGCCAGTAGCTTCTCGTGGGTCGGTGGTTCTTTCCGGGCTTTGTCCGGTTTCTTCCTCCACCATTAATACTGGCCGCCATGTATAGCCTATATTGTGCTGAAAAATGGCGTTAAACCATTAAAAAAAAAAAAAAAAAATTCACAGATGTGAAATTCTTGTTTTTTACATGTAAAATATATAATTCTTTTGAGTTGGGTTTCTGTTTTTTTTAGAAAAGTGAACAAAGTTCTGTTATATAAAAATTATTATAAGAGAATTCATTCGTTTATCTTTTCATTATCTTATTATTTAAGAGTTGACATTAAAATTGATATTGTGGGTTTTTTTTGGATGTTGTGTTCTTGTTGAACGGAGCTTTCATGCAATACATACAAGTATTTATCATTACACCACAAATTCCAAATCTGTATAAAATATGTTAGGGCCCCGAGTGGTCTAAAGTGCTCTCCATACGGATCTCTGCCATCTCACCTGTCTGTGTGGATTCGAGTCTAAGATTCGGCTAATGTAGTTTTGTGAGAAAGCTTGCCAGTAGCTTCTCGTGGGTCGGTGGTTCTTTCAGTGGGTTTTACAGGTTCTTCTACCACCATTAATACTGGCCGCCATGTATAGCCTATCATGTGCTGAAAAATGGCGTTAAACCATAAAAAACAAAACACATAAGATATGTCCATTCCTAATGTTAAGTTCAAAACTAGTAACAGATAAACTTTCAGATAAATCTCTATGATATAGTTATTTCTTTGATTTAAGCAGCGGTGTATGGAAAGTAGGACCCAAATACAAAACCTACCAAATATTGTTGGATTGTTACAAAACAAGATTAATGATAGAGAGAAATATATATGGTTAAACAGATTGATGTATCCTTATGATAGAGAGAAATATATATGGTTAAACAGATTGATGTATCCTTATACTTTTCACTCTTTCACTATTTTGTGACCAATTTAATAACTTTATTTTCATATCAAGGGAGTGATAATTTTATCATCCCAATAACACAATGCTACATGAACATTTTCAGTAATAAAAATAGATGGTTGAATAACAAAGAGTATAAAACAACTCAGCAGAGACTTCACAACTGTTTGTATTTTTGAGTTTGTTTTGTTGTCTGAATACAGTAGGACAGTGCATGCAGTATGTAATTAGTATATACTTTCAACGTAAAGCAGTATTGTGGCTTCATAATTTGGCAATTTTTTTACAGAGGCCTTGGCACTTTTACAATAGAATGGGTGGAATGTTTTTGGAAAAAAGGGGCACTGTTGAAATAAACCATTTTTGTGATAATGGAATTCACTATTGATTGTGAAATTCATCATGTCCTCTATTACAATAAGACGTTGTTAATGTAAGATTGATAAGGCAAATGGATCCCATTTCATCGTGAAATTTTATGTATGATGTAATTCATTATAAGATGGTCTCACTATTAGGAAGTATCCTCTATGACACCCATGGACAATTGTTTAGTGGGTAATTACTGTACATGAATAAATAAGTTTTTTTTTAACCAGTATTTAAAAAGATCTGGTTCATTGTATAGGGGGGATCACTCTTAACAGTATACAGCTAAAGCTTTGAAAATTTTTTAACTGTGAACATTGTAGACCCATGAATAATGTAATGGTAAATCTGGGTCTGTGCTGTTTGCAGTTTGTCCCTGTTTTTATAAGTTTATATAGCCAGTCTGTATTGCTCATTTAAAAAGAATTCCTTCTATTCAAGATTTATCTCCCATGAAAAAAAATCTTCATGCGAAAAGCAAAACAGCATTCTTTTAAAAACTGATTGCTTTCAATACTTTTTGGGTATTGCTATGAATCAAAATCTTATTTACTTTTAGAAAAGTTTGGAAAATAATCCTCATATATATTTCTTTTCAAAATTAAATTCGTTGTCACACTTATGTATGCCTATTTATGTGTTAACTGGTGATATGATAAATAAATACAGCTTTGGCATTGCTGAATAAAAATGTTTGTCATTTACATCCAGTCATAGAGACAGAAAAATTGGCACTCAACAGAATACTTTGTCTGCTACAAGTTGTGTCCAAACTTCACCATATAATGTACATACTATGTATATACTGTACATACTATGTATATACTGTACATACTATGCATATACTGTACATACTATGCATATACTGTACATACTATGTATATACTGGTACTGGGTAATTATATAGTTTTTTGTATTCCAATCAACTGCCTGACCACTACATTCAGAGATTTCAACATTTTTAAAATCATTTTTGTTAGAGAATATTTTTAAAACAAGATTTTATTTTTGTTTATGAAGTTTTGCTGACTTTGTCGTAAATAATTTGGTTGGTTCATTTTATAAATATGCAGGTAAGAATGGTGGACTTGAACTCAACATTGGTAGATTACTGTACATCAGGGTTCCAAGAAGATAACTTGGTATCCCAGCTAAATATTTAATCTTGAGAAGCCACTTTCGTATAAAACTGTTAGGGTTAAGACTTAGCTAATTTTTTATGAGTCATTCTTCTGTTTTATTTCATATTTTAATGGGGTTTTAAAACATGTCCAGCAGGTTTTTAGATCATGAAGCCCTTCTGCTAGGCAATATAATAAAAACAATATGGTAGCCCCCACTGGGCACCTAGAATTAAACATGTTAGCTCAGATGTAACATTCTGGTAGCATTTTTGCTCTGGATACAAAATTTGTTCAACCCTAATCAGCTTGGGTTTGCCATTGCAGACATTTTTTCATTGTATTTGAATAAAAAGACAGGTTATTATTGGAGACATTTTTCATATTTGCTTCCAGAAATTACAGTTTTGCTCATTCTGCAGTATTTTTTAATTGACAGCAAATGGCCTCTGGAAGGAATGAATTACATCTTTTCAAAGAATATCTCAGAGGCATTGTCAGCAAAATTATGTACCAAACCCTGCATATAAAACTGGCAAAATCATCAACATTAGAAGGTAAACCAACACTTGATGAAAGCAATATGTCATTTATTTAGGCTCTTTAAACCAGTAACAAGAAAAAAGTGAAGACAACAAGCTTTGCAAAAATTTAACAAATACATGCAATTTATTGCTATAGAAAAACAAGGTAAGAAGGAGAAAAAAGAACTTTTGTTTTTACAAATCAAAAAAAAAAAAATAAAAGTCCTAGTAATAAAATGTTCTAATGAAACTGAGTTAGAAATCCCAGTGAAATTCAAAATGGAAGGTGATGACATATGCTGGGGTCTGTGTCGTATTGATGTGTCAACAGTTCTTGTTGAACCACAGAAAATAATATTTCAGTGTTCAAATTTTGTAAATTTTGATAACTGTCTTTGTTCAAGAATTAATTTAGTGCAAAAGTATTACCAGGGAAAAATAATCTCTTAGAATCCAAATAATTTGATTAAAAATTAAACTAAAAACAAACACTTTGACATCTTAAGTCTTAAGGCAAGAATACAATTATTTCTCAATACATCAATATTAAATCTGGTTATTACACAAAACAGATGACCAGATGACAGTCAATCTTCCCGTAAAACCATGGGGTTTAAATAATTGCTATGTTATTTGTCACGTTCTTAAAGTTTGACCTCAATTTCACTAATAAAAATACTCGGTGAAGGAATTAAACAAAATTTTAAAAGTTGTTTACTTCAACTCAAATCTAGGTCAGCATTAGATACAAAGTTTCAACTATTAGTGTTTACCAAAAACTCAACTGAATTTTTGAAAAATCAATTTCTAAAAATAAAAATGTCAAATTACCATAGCATGTAATGGAATGAATAAAATATTAAAACTAACAAACAAATTAATTAAATATAAATTCAATAAACATAACAAAAGGTTTAATGTTATATAGAAATAACAAATATGGAGGATAAAAAATGTATTGCCAACACAGTAATGTTTGAACATCTGGCTTCATTGTATTTTGAGCTCATTTATTGCCATTTTTATACTACTACAGTGGGCTCCATCTCATCTGACATTGGTTTACTAGAGTTTAATGTTGACTCTTTGAGTGATTTGGTAATTGTAGGGTGTGGTACAGCTTTCATTCCAGGTGGTTTATGTGTGTTCACTTTTCTTTTGGTTTAAGTCAAGTGCTACGCTTATCTGAAAAGACAAACACATAGAACATCTTTATTGTTTTCTTTCATGTACTTGATACTGTTTGATATATCAAAATTATTCATGTCATTATCAATGGCTTACATAGTTCACCAATATGCGATACCTCCAATTGCTAAGAATGTAGCACACTGGGTTTTTTTGTGGGCACATTTTGTATAAGCCCAACCATTTATTTGTTTATTGTGGGGAGTATACTTATATATCTCCTTTTCTCTCAAAACAAATTGCTCTACCACTGATGTGATGCAGGGTTAATTTTAAGCTGTCCCATAGTGTTCCTCTTTGGTACAAGAAAATTCCTCACCTGCACCTGTAATTAAAAAAACACCTGTACATAATGATTGAAGCTGATAATTACTGTTGATTATAAACTGACTGAATCAAGCAGTCTGAAATTTCCTCAATGGAGCATGCTCAGTGCTGAAGAGCTCAGTCAGTTTCATTGGCAGACAGAAATATCATTCTAAGTTTACTTAAATTGGGACCCCCCCCCAAAAAAAAAAAAAAAAAGAGTACACAGTTGACCATCATTGATCACTGATATATTTGCTAGAAATGCAGAAAAAGAGATGAAATCATTACAAATGGGTGCTACATTTTATTCCAAAATAGGAAAAAAGGTAGAACAAAATGCAGACTAAATGTCATATGTTTTTTTCTCCAGACGGGGTGGTTATTTAAGTATTAGAATATTAAATCCTAGTATTAAAGCCTTACAACAGGTAATCTGTAGCAAAGAAATCTGATAATAATCACAGGCACTCATATCATGGATTTATTAAATGCTTCAATAAATATTCACCATTAAGTCAGGTTGCATTGTATTCTTTTCAGGGCCAATTTTATGCTCTACTGGTTAATTTTTTTATATTATTACTCCTTGTATGGATAGCTATATTAACATGGCAGCAAAATTCATCTAATAATGTCTATTTGGTCCTAAATAAAAAAGGTTATTTACAATATGACACCACAGATGCTAATTCAAAATCATTTTATTTCCCTAAATAATTAGAATGCTTCTATGATCACCAGCAAACATGAAGGCCTACTCTAATGTTTGTCAATATTCTAATTGTCAAAATGCAGGTGCTTTCCAGCTTCATGATCTAATTTGACTTCAACATTTGGCAGTGTGTAAATTTAACAAATGCTTTTAAAAAAACATGGATAGTTTACCTGATAGTGTAAATAATAATAATAATAATAATAATAATAATAATAATGAGGACTTTGTATAGCGCCTAATCTTTGGAAGCTCGAAGCGCTTTACATCAATAATGATATGACTACAGAAAAAACAAAACCATGAAATTGGAAAACATAAAAAATGCTGAAAATATTTAAGGTAGAAAACATTATTAGGTTTTTAAGTTTGTTCTTGCAGTTGAAAAAGGTGAGTTTTAAGAGTACTCTTGAAAGGGATAACTGTCATTGTGTCTAATTTCAACGGGCAATTCATTACATATTTCTAGGCCCTGGTATGCAAAAGAACATTGTCCATATGAAATTGTTTTCATAGTGGGAATAATCAGTATATGACTGTCAGAATCTTCTACTTTATTAAAATGTCTAGCTATTTTTAAACAAATCCTATATTTTCAGTTTGTTACACATTGCAAAATATGTTTTGTGGTTAGTTTTTCAATAAAAATGGTGGCTTTTCAAAAATTATATAAATGTAACTTCAGTTCCATCCCGATTACAATTGTAAATCAAAAGTTTTTCAAAAAATATGGTAAAAGTATTTTTATTGCTAACCTATGATGGTCACTCAGTAGGAAGGGGCATAACTCTTCTTGCCTTAATTCTTACCTCTAATGTGCATTTGGATGTCTTTGCATTTGTAACTCATTCTGTCAGAATAATTTACTTTTGAAGTGGAATAATGTATTTTTAAAAACCCACAGAAAACATTCAATTTTTACATCAGCCTCTTTTATTTTGTAAGATTATGGTACATTATTTCGAGATACTGGGGATAACATGCAGTTTTATTGTAAAAATGGGGAAAATTTAATGCCAGTGTTTCAACAGCTATTCTTTTATGCCTCATGCTTAAAACAAATTAGGTGATAAGTGAAAATTTAAGAAAAAAGGAAATGCTCAAGCTGTGACCTTTTGAATGAAAATCTTCCTTGTGAACACCTACATACACATCAAACTATGGATATGCATTGTTTAATTGTGTGATTCAATGCAGAAAGGCTTGGTTGGCTGGGTGGCATAACAACTCTCCATGGAAAAGGCGGTGAAAGGTAACTTATCTTTTGTTTGTTGGTATTTATGCATTTGATCCATTTAGATTAATCTATTTTCTTTTCTTTTTTCAGAAATAGTTTTTCTGTTTCTGCTGTCCGGTTTAGTGACCGGTGACACAGGTCAGAAGTATGGATTTTTTAACAGATCAGAAAATTCCTATGTCCGCCTGGTAAATACATCATGGAACCTTCAAAAGTTGACTGGATTTTCTTTTCGAACTTGTTCTGGTGGTGAAATACTCTACCAAAATGGAACAAGTGGAGACTTTCTGCAATTAGAAATAACAAATGGAACATTGAAATTCCAGTGTCTTGTTCAAACTACAAGTTTGACAGTTCCTGTTGTTCAAAATTTAAATAATAATGCATGGTATACAGTGAATTTACAGTATTACCTTGGAAATTTGTTCCTGAATATTTCTCAGGGACATACACAACTAAAAAGTGAGATTATTGCTAATTCTACCTACAGGACGTACATTTTTAATGTAAATCTATCAAACAGTTTGGGGCTCAGTGTTGGACAAGGATACACTGGATGCATTATGGAGGGACCTAACGTGATATTTGTAAATAATTCATTAACTGTAAACAATGTGTATTGGAGTAATACACCATGCCTAAAGAGTGAAAACAACTGCCCAACAGGTAAGATATTGATCAAATTAATCAAAGCAAATGCAAAAGTTGAAAAGTACTGGTATGTGATGAACACTGATGGAACAAATTTTACTGTGTCTGTACCATAATCTCATGCAAACAGTTACTGCATGATTGCACATACCATGTATAATTACTTATAGGTCCCACATGGAACTGCAAAGACCAAGATTTGTCATACAGTAGTGCATTGACAGACCTGGGTCTAAGCAATAAGTAAAACAAACAACACAACATGATCTGCCATCAAACTATCCAGTGGTAGATCTGGGTCTGTGTTGCGTACCTTGACTTAAAAACAGGTATGTATGGTATGGTACCTTGACTTAAAAACAGGTATGTATGGTATGATACCTTGACTTAAAAACAGGTACATATGGTATGGTAATAGTTACATTTGTGACATTATTTTCCTCTGCTATTTCTGCATTAAAGTTACAGCTGTGTGGTGATTCAACATACCATGTAGTACATAGAGCAGCCCTGATGGTATAATGGTACCAATTGCGCAAGTCCAGGTGGGAGGAGCTTAAGGTGTATGGTCGATTGCATTCAGAAATAAACAACAACACAAGCTATGATTGGTGGATTATGTAAGAGTTGTACTTTCTGTTAGGCTTTAAATAAAGTTTAGCCTCTTGGCAACATGTTAATTTATGCTAATTCCTATATAGATCATATTTTGTATTTTTTATGATTTTTTGAAAATGTGAGAGACATGACTGAAAATAAGTATGTTGTGACTAGATAACTCATACCCCTGTCTAGTTCCAGCAGAGTTATCTCTCTTAAATGCAATGGAGTACCTGGTTTTGTCATCATCAAATTGACAATCTAACATTGTTCTCTATAACAGTGTGTGAGATACATGCTAAATTAGGATAGAAAATATATTTATCTCTCCAAATATTAGCATTGAGGTCTATGAAAAAACAATTGGTACCGTGATACCTAAATATGGACAGGATTGGTTCTCACCGATGTTGGTATATAGTGAGGGATATGGTAGATATATTTGTCTAGCAATCTCAATTTCCTTGTCAAATGTTTTACAATGTTTGAAAAGTGATATTCCAAAAACTTATGGCTCTGTTATCACATGCAAGACATGGTGATTGACAGAAGCCATGTCTCTTTATTAAGGAAGTTTTAAACTTGCATTAATTTACAATATATCCTCAGTTGCACAGTGCATATGCATGCAAGTATGGATGGATGGATGCATGCATGTATGGATGGATGGATGCATGCATGCATGCATGCATGTATGTATGATTGGGGGTATGTTTATGTTTGCATGTTCCAAACAAATAACAATTTAACACATTAACCCCTGGAGGTTTTTGCTGTTTTCGCATAAAATGCGAGTAGGAAACATATTTTGGGGACTATTTCTAAATACATCGTAATCCATCGATTTCCTAACAATAATCTGTTAGACAAATGGTTACCAATGATACAGAAAATGTTTTTCATTGGTTAGTTTACTGGCGCATGAGCAGAAGGGCAAAAATCGGAGTTCTTTTTTTTTTTTTTTTTTTTTTTTTTGCTTAACGGACCCATGATTTTCGTATGTAGAAGACTCTTTATTCAAAATGTCCATCTTATCCTACTTTTTGCACAGGTTCACCTGTCTGTGTGCGTCTCAGACCGGTCTGCCGTAGATCTGAGGTCATAAAGTCTAAAATCTGGACACAAATTCGGAACCCGACCATGGGCGATTTTTGGGTGAAAAAAAAACGGGTCCAAAAACTTCGGTTTTTTCCTCTGTATTTTGTAACACAATTAAAATATCCATATTACTTGCTATCATTGTAGAGCTACATCTGTCTACTTTTCAATGATACCACCCACTTTAGTGTATCATATATGACCTTGACGCTACAGACCATGGAAGTAGGCTAGTACCTCATACCTCGTAAAGTCGTCGCTAGGGGTTAATGTGTTAAGGATGATCTCTTGTGGAATGCACAAATATTTGCCTATTTTACAATTCATGATTTTACTTAAGGTCCATGATATTACAAATCGCCTAAAATTTTAGACTGGCTTGCATTTTATTGCACTGCCCCTAGTTAATTATTTATTCCCAGTAAGGTTCAGTCCTTTTTCATCAAAATGTTTCTTTTGACTGCTCTCATGTATGAAGATTCCAGAGCTAGAGGATAAAATGTCAGTGTTACAGGGACAACATCCAGAATCTTCACACATTCATATGATCCCCATACTTTTTTAATGTGCTGAAGATATTGTGACAATTGGTCAGTTCTTAATTTTCATATTGTAACATCTTTTAGTCTGATCTTTGACTTGTTGATACTTTTCTATGTAGTGTACATATTGTAACATCTTTTAGTCGATCTGTTTATACTTTTCTATGTGGTGTACATATTGTAACAGCCTTTAGTCTGATCTTTTGATCTGTTTATACTTTTCTATGTGGTTTAGAGATGTGACATCTACTGTTTTTTAGACTGTTGGCCAGCTTGTACTAAATGAATAATATTTATTTGAATCCCTGACAAAAATCTGTTAGAGCCACATGTATTGAAATTTCAATTATGTTGCTATTTTAAAAGTAATTGTTCATGAAATGTGTTTCGTGCAGCATTACTTTATGTAGCCAGAATGAACATTATATGGTTAATAGACCTTGGATTACAGATCACGGCTATGTCAAAGACTAATAAAAATGGTACTTTTAGCTGCCTCACTTAGCACTCAGTGTTAAGTGGTTAATGTTATGACTGGTCGGCCTGGTTTCAAGATAATGTGACTGGGTGAGATATCATGCTACATATGCATGGCAATATGCCCCAGTGCTAAACATCACGGTAAACTGCGATAATGCAGACATTGTGGTGATATGATTGAAAAAAAATCCAAATCACAAACACTTTGGATTACATCCCTTTTATCATTGTCCATTCATATTTATATGCAAATTTTAAACTTAAAGGCAAGATACATGCAATGGTATGTTTGATTGATGAAACAAAAAGATTGGAATGGCACGTATTCATATATGCATAGTAACTATTGCAGTCTCTACTTTATCAAGAAGTTACAATGACTAAGTGGCTAGCAGGGTTGACTTATGACTGAAAGGGCGACTTTGTTTTCCTTACCATTGGATCAACAGTCAGTTACCATAGAATGTCCTTGATTTAGACCCTTTACTCCAATTAATTTGGCACTAGATAGCCTACTTGTGTTGCTTTGCTGTGGAACACCAAACTACATACCAAACAATGTGTTGACCAACAAGAAAACCTTTCCATCTTTTCAAAATTTTAAAATGACAATTGTACTTAACTTGACACTTAAGGTGCAGTTAATGACAGTTAAGCTACACTTAAATTATAACACTACATGTTTGCAATAAAATAACTTGGTCACTCAGAAATGGGTTTGTATGGTAAATTTAGGATATGAGGGCCTGGACTTTGTCTGCAAAGATGCAGCCATTGTTTTACAAGTCTTGGTCATTATCTGACTGTGTCACATGGTCAAGATTAAATTAAGTGGAGCAGAGATAGTGTTTCATGGCTAATTATTTTGAGAAAGAAATACCAGTGTGCTGGCTTTATCTTCTTGCTTGATTAGGACTTTTGTTCAGTTATGCATATGTTGCAAGGAAAGGACATAGTCAATTATCTATACAAGTCTGTCATAGCTAGGGTGGAGTCTTCAGTAGGCAAAATTTACAACAGGGAGCCTTAGTGTGATAGAGATTATGGCAAATATATTATAGTACTATAAATTATAGGTAGAAATTACTCCCGCAATTTAGAAAAAAGAATTTTCCAAACATTGCAGGATTTAGTGACAAAATAAATGTAGACTACTGACTAGGAAATGTGATGTATGCTTATGCTATTTGTTTTATTGGAGTCGGCCTGGCTATCAAATCAAGTCTTCTGAAGCAACTCCCGGAAATGCCGGTCGGTATCAATGAGAGGCTAATGAAAGTGAGAATCCCTATAAGCCACAAACGGCACGCAACAATCATCAGTGCATATGCCCCTACCCTATCGAGTTCAGCAGAAGCCATCGAACAGTTCTATACGGACCTCAGCTCTGTACTTAGCTCAATTCCAGCTGACGACAAGATCATACTACTGGGGGATTTCAATGCCCGTGTTGGCTGCGACTATGTTCGATGGAAAGGTGTGCTTGGCAAGCACGGTGTCGGCAGAATGAACAGCAATGGCCTGCTCCTACTCAGCAAATGCACAGAATTTAACCTCCTAATCACAAACTCAATGTTCAGAATGGCGGACAAACACAAGAACACCTGGATGCACCCCAGATCTCGCCAATGGCACTTAATTGACTATGTAATAGTACGCCAGCGTGATGCCAAGGATGTCCAAATCACCAAGGCCATGCGAGGAGCAGAATGCTGGACAGACCACAGACTTGTCAGAACTACCCTACAGCTGCACATTGCCCCTCACCACCTAAAACGTCCTAAGCTTGTGCGCACAGCCCTCATGGTTGTCAAACTTCAGCAGCCTTCCACCCAGCTCGATTTCCAGAAGAGACTAGATGACATGCTGTCAACAAACGGTCCGTTATGTGGAAACGCCTCCGAAAAATGGAACAAGCTCAGGGACATAATAAGAGAAACAGCTATGGCAACCATGGGTCCAAAGAAGCGAATACATCAAGACTGGTTTGATGAGAACAACGCTGCCATTGAAGATCTGCTTGCCAGAAAAAATAAAGCTTTCATGGACTGGCAGAATGACACAAACTCCATCCCCAAAAAAGATCGCTTCAAATCCTATCAGGCTGAGGCTCAGAGAGAAATCCGCAAGATGCATGACCAATGGTGGGAAAAGAAAGCTGAGGAAGTGCAAAGCTATGCCGACACTAACAACTCCAAAGAGTTCTACAACGCCATCAAGTCAATTTTCAGCCACACAAAGTCAAGCTCTACGCCCTTACTTGCTGCAGATGGCAGTACAGTAATAAAAGACAAGAATGGCATCAAGGAAAGATGGAAAGAGCACTTTAATCAGCTCCTAAACCTGCCCTCATCAGTCAGCCGATCTGTTCTTGACCAAATACCCCAACAGCCAATGCTCAACCAACTGGATATTCCGCCAATGATGGAGGAATTGAGAAGGGCCATTAAACAAACAAACTGTGGCAAGGCACCTGGAAAGGATGGTATCCCAGTGGAGGTGTACAAGACTCTCAGTAAGCAGTCTCTGGAGGCATTCTATGACGTGCTAATCAGCATCTGGACGGAAGAAGAGATGCCAGACGACCTCCGTGATGCATCAATTGTGACCCTCTATAAAAACAAAGGCACACGTATGGACTGCAGTAACTACAGAGGCATCTCCCTGCTTTCCGTTGCTGGAAAAATACTTGTTCGCATCTTGCTCAACAGGCTTATTGCAGCAGTGTCAGAAAATAACCTCCCCGAGTCTCAGTGTGGTTTTCGCCCAGACCGCAGCACCGTTGACATGATGTTCGCAGTGAGACAAGTCCAAGAGAAGTGCCTTGAGCAGAACATGAATCTATATGCTGTCTTCGTGGATCTGACAAAGGCTTTCGATACAGTCAACAGAGATGCACTGTGGGTAGTACTCAAGAAACTTGGTTGTCCTCAAAAGTTTACCAACCTCATCCGGCTCCTCCACATTGACATGAATGGAGAGATTCTCTCAGATGGTGAACCCTCAGAGAAATTCCCCATATCTAATGGTGTCAAACAGGGTTGTGTACTCGCTCCAGTACTATTCAACCTCTTCTTCACACAGGTACTACTCCATGCCATACGGGACATTGACACTGGCATCTACATTAGGTATCGCCTGGATGGATCAGTGTTTGATCTCCGTCGACTAGCTGCAAAAACCAAGACACTAGAAAGACTCATCATTGATGCACTCTTTGCAGATGACTGCGCCCTCATGGCCCATGAAGAGACTCACCTACAAGCAATCGTGGACAGATTCTCTGAAGCCTCCAACCTATTTGGACTCACAATTAGTCTAGGAAAGACAGAAGTCATCTTCCAGCCGGCCCCAAACACTGTCCATTCGCAACCCTGTATCACCATTGGCGACACGCAGCTGAAGAATGTGGACAGTTTCAAATACCTTGGCAGCACAATATCTAGTGATGGCTCTCTGGACAAAGAGATCACTGCGAGGACCCAAAAAGCCAGTCAAGCACTAGGACGACTCCGAACCAAGGTCTTGCAGCACAAGGACATACGTCTGTCAACAAAGCTAAAGGTGTACAATGCAGTTGTCCTCACGTCTCTATTATATGGCTGCGAAACGTGGACAATCTACAGAAGGCACATCAGACAGTTAGAACAATTCCACCAGCGCTCCCTGAGATCCATCATGCGGATCAAGTGGCAGGACCGAATTACCAACCTGGAAGTCCTTGATAGAGCCAACACAACAAGCATCGAAGCCAAATTAATCCAGGCCCAGCTTCGATGGACTGGCCATGTCATCCGCATGGATCAAAGCAGAATCCCAAAGCAGTTGTTCTATGGCGAGCTATTCCTGGGGAACCGAAACCAAGGCCGCCCTCACAAGAGGTACAAAGACAACCTCAAGACAAACATCAAGTGGGCAGACCTTCATCCACGCCAGCTCGAGCTCGCTGCCTCAGACAGAAAGCATTGGCGAGCCCTGACCAGAAAAGCCTGTTCCTCCTTTGAGGCCGACCGTCGCCAGCGTCTTGCTGCATCCCGTGAGAGACGCCACAGAAATGTATCCCAGATACCAACAACCACCGGTGTCCCATGCCCCACCTGCAATCGCATGTGTGTATCGGAATTTGGACTCCGGAGTCACATGCGCGTCCATCGTTGAAAGAAAGTGCACAACTTGTCTTCCTCGACTCGAGAGACTACCAAGAAGAAGAGCAGCCTTTGGCCTTATCTTGGTTTTTTTAAAAGGCCACGGAGAAGGACCCAGCTGCCAGTATCATTTACTTGTATAATGTTGACATTTCATGCCTTGTTATGGTATAGTGTACACATGGCTTAGGGTGGGGAACTCAATAGTTTCCAGGTTTTGAATATGGGCTACTCTGGGTGGGGTGGGGTTGGGGTTGGAAATGGCACAATGTATGTAGACTATTTTGACACTTGACATTGATCACACAAGGCAATTCTTAGCTATGTCTGACAAATGACTCATTTGTTTGGAAATTTAGGCAGAATCACCCCAACCCATTGACATGCAACACCATTGTCCGGGAACAGGTTGAAATTCCAAAAATGTTGGCACAGTCTCCACTATAGGACTATTATCAACCCATGTTTTAAGTGTCTGGCAATAGAATATAAATCTCATGGTACAGTATTCCCTCAATATAATGCCCTCCAAGGCAGCCACCATATCCTAACTTGATGCATTCTCTATAAGCCACAGATTATACTACCTTATGTTGAAACCATGCTATAATGATATAAATGATGCAGTATCCTAACTAGATGCATTCTCTATAAGCCACAGATTATACTGCCTTTATAGTGGGGGGTACTGTACTAGTTCTGTATCCTATGATTATAATGCCCTCAGTATGAGCTAGTGTAATAGCAAGACCACCTTATAATGAAGTACATCATACAATATTCCCTTATTATAATGCTGTCAGTGTAAGCTATACAGTATACTGTCTAATAGTTTGTCTAGCATAGAATGAAGTACATGATTTGTCTACCATAGAATTAAGTACATGATACAATATTTGTGGGCCCAAGTGGCTGAGTGGTCTAAAGCGCTTTCTGTTACGGATCACTGCCGTCTCACCTCTGTCTGCGTGGATTTGAGTCTAATATTCGGCTAATGTAGTTATATGAGAAAGCTTGCCAGTAGCTTCTCGAGGGTCGGTGGTTCTTTCTGGGGTTTTTCCCGGGTTCTTCCTCCACCAATAATACTGGCCGTCATGTACAACCTATATTGTGCTGAAAATGGCGTTAAACTCTACAAACAAAAAAAATATGATACAATATTCTCTCATAATAATGCTATCAGTGTAAGCTATAGAGTGTACTGTCTAGTAGTTTGTCTAGCATATAATGAAGTACATGATTTGTCTAGCATATAATGAAGTACATAGTTTGTCTAGCATATAATGAAGTACATAGTTTGTCTAGCATAGAATTAAGTACATAGTTTATCTAGCATATAATTAATTATTATAATGCCATCAGTGTAAGCTATACAGTATAATGCCTAATAATTTTTCTAGCATAGAATTAAGTACATGATAAATAATTTTACTACAATTCTATAAAATGGGAACCATTACTATACATGTCTTATAATTGGAACCAATCAATATTGAATGACCTTATATTGAGGAAATACTATATGTTTTATATTAGCCTATATTTATTCAAAAATTTTAGTTTTGACAGTTTTTATCACATAAAGTTGTATATTGACCTGTATGAAATGAGTTTTTGACAAAAAAAATTAGCTGAAACCACTAAGGAGGGATGTTAAATCAAATAGGGGCCATAACTTAGTGACTTTGACTGATGACAAGCGCTTGTGGGTGTTATTACAGTATGCTGGTTAACTCAGTTTGGTTGAAAGCCAATAAGAACAATAGGAGCTTTTGAGAGGAAAGAGCTTGGGGTGAGGGGGTGGGGTATTCAAATTGCATTGTGTTTTGTAACTTAATCTGTGTAATAACTGGTAAAGAATTCTTGCAAGATGGTTGATCTGAGATTTTGTTAATATAAACCTCTATACAACTTTTAGTCATCCAACAGAACAAAATAAGTGATTATGCTGAAATGATTTCTTAAAATAAAATTTAGAATCTATGGGATATGATCTCAAAAATTCTAGTTATTATTTATTTATATATTTTCTTTAACATTTGGGCATTTTATATGAAATTGTACATGTTCATCAGTAATTTTTAACATAGTTGTCTGAATTAGTAAGTAATTGACTATGCTTGAGAAATTGTTTGAATTCGGGTATAAATTATAATCAAAGTTATAAGTCGAAAATGAAGGTGAGTTTGTTTGATCAGAAACTAGAAAGAGATGAGCCAAATCTAAAATCCACAAGATTTCTTCAACCAGTAGGAGACAAATATATTCTGGATTGTGTATTAAAATCCCCAGTCCCATCATAAAAGTTGTAAAAATGACCGTCTTCTGTTGCATAATGCGCTGGCAGATCCTAATTGTTTCCTAGGACTCATTAGTCAAATAACAACATAAGCTCTAACCTGCCTGCACATTATGGTTCGGCAGACCAGAGTCTATGCTTTGCTTAAAAGTGAGTATATACGGTATCTTGGCCTGAACATGCTGTTGGAATATCATTGACAAGGTTTTAGGATATATAGGTATCTTGGCCTGAACATGCTGTTGGAATATCATTGACAAGGTTTTATGATAACAAGGAATGGAGCAAGTGGTATATTTCACTCAAGGCCAAAGTTGTGACATATTAGTGAGATATTGTGTCTACTTTAGTGAAAGACAAAACAAATGAACTGCACTGACAACAAGAACAATAGTGACAGTGATGAATTATCCATTTTCATGTGTAATATTTGTTCTGTTAGATCCACTTACTTTACATGTACATTCTTGATGCGCAAATTGGTAGTGGGAAAGAAAGAGAAATGCAGACACAAACAGCTGTGGATAAGCCAATAGATAGAAAGAGACAAACTCTCACATTAATGTCAAATTATAGTAGACTGAATCCTTCCTGTGTTTCTACCATCTGTTTTACATATCCCATATTTTATTGCATGGATGCCAAAATCCTCATCGATAAGATTAGAAAAGAAACAACACTTGGAAACATTAATTAAAATCCTTGATGCCTTTAAAAATTCAAAACACAAGTAAGCGGCTGATGCCGC